>JAJIBD010034115.1:0-45156 GCA_021461705.1 Cryptotis parvus
TGGGAGGTACCTTGCATTCGGACAGGTAGCGTGTGAATAGCCGAGCTAGTGTATTGATGAGTACTGATGGCAGATTCTTCAGGTGTTCGAGACCTACGACTTTGTCTGGGCCTGGTGCTGTTCCACTTCTTTATCGATGAGATAGCATGTCGGATTTCAGAGAAGAGAGAATGTTGGGAATGACATATCCATCACCATGGAATTTGGTATGTCAGGACAGTGGATGTGGCTATCAAAGAGATTTGAGTAAGAAGTCCTGGATAATGTTCTCCATTGCCTTTCTGGAAGATGTGATGGGTCCATCAGGACATCGGGGCCGTCATCTTATAGTTGGCGAAGGACAGGCGGGCAATCACGAATGCTTTTCCGGCTTCTGCTGCATATTAATTATTTCTGCTCTTCTGTCTTTGAGGTCTTCTTTTATCGCTTCTCTGCACACTCTTAGCAAGCTTGGATGTTAGCATCTGGTCTCCTGAGGCTCGCCTTGCCTGCGTTGGCGAATGAGCTCCAAGAGTTTCATGAAGACAAGGCGTCCTTTTGTGTCTTTCTCTCTCTAGACATTCTTCACACAAACATGGAGGTGCTGAACCAGTCGGTTGCCATTCTTCATGAATATATGCGTCAATGGTGGTATCTTCCCATGTTGCTCTAATGGTGGGTTCCCAGTTGGCTGATCGTTCAGGAGTTCTCTTCTTAAACTTTGCAACCTTTTCCCTCCTGTTGCGGAAGCGTAGAATTTTGCACTAAGGAGATGGTGGTCAGATCCTGTTTGGAATTTGGGGACTACAGCAACATCAGGTCATGAACAAAACATTGGATTAGAAGATGATGTGGTCGATTTCATTGCCAGGAACTTTGTCCGCGAGGAAATTCCCCATAATCTAACTTATTTCCTTCCAGCTTTCTGGAACTGTGAGACCCCAGAATGAATGAAATTAGTGGACATGATGAACTCAGATAGTCTCTCACCCTGTTCGTTTCCATTTGACCGTGCAGATTGATGTGGAGTTCTTCAGCCAATCTTTACTCAGTCCTATATTGGCATTTAAATCACCGACTATGATCTTGTAGAAGGTGTGATCTTTTTATAGGAGACTCCTCCAGTTCCATGTAAATTTCTCAATTTTACTTCCATAGTACTATGGATGTTGACCAAGTAGACAATGAAGATAGAAATTGCTGGCAGTGGGCCACATCTCTTCAGTGTAATCGTCCTCCTCTGGATTATTAGGCATTCAAATGAATCAATGTTGATAGCCATGTTTGTGTTGACAGGGCATAGCATACTGGCGCCCCTCTTTGGTGCATGTTCCGCAAGGAACAATTCTTCTCAGTGTCAAATACAGCGCCAGATCGGCTGGCGCCTCCTACGTCTCCGTTCAGACCAATGATGTCGACGCCGATCTTTTTTTCGCTTTTTCATCAGATCCTCAATATATGCTTTGATGCCATCGTGCGTGCGTAGAAAGTACAGACAGTCATTTTTAGTCGCCTTCGTTTTGGCAGCCTAGGATGTGGTAAAGAATTTTATCGAGAACACCTTGTTTACTTTCTTACTGCTGCTATTAGGGGACTCTTTTAGGTCAGGAAAATAAAACATTTTGTTACTGGTTTTAGCATATCAAACATACATCGGACAGCTTGCCAATGTAACTCGGTTTCTGCTCTGCAGGTGTCTGTAATCTTTTAAATATTTAACATGCTCAATTTACTTTGGATGTCCTTTATTGTACCTCGGCTTATTTTACTTACATATTTAGATTTTTCTTTACTCTTGTTAATAAACTACTCAGCATTATCTATATAATCCTAATATTTTATAACAAAACTTGAAATATTGCTTTTTATGATAAAATACTTTCATATCTTTATAAACTATTTATAGAATTTTCTTTTATTTTATTTATTTATTTTTTAAATATTTTATTATACCACCATGAGATATACAATTACAAGGGTGTTTCTTATTTGGGGTTTCAGAATTTCTTCAGGGCATTCAAGCACCCATCCCTCTCCGTGCCCATTTCTCCCACCCCACCAATGTCCCCCTTCCCTCCCACCCCCCAGCCTGCCTCCATGGCAGGTTCTTTATCTCTCCTTTCTCTCTCTCTCCTCTCTCTCTCTCCTCTCTCTCTCCTTCTCATTTGACTTTCTTACACATTGTGAACTGTATTTATTTAGAGGTTGCTCATGTATATCTTTTTACTATATTCAATGCTCAGTTCTCGGATGGTATCATTATTTTCCAACTAGCGATTATCAGCACCTGTTCCCTTCTCTGTCTTACCTAGCCTCTGACTCCACACTTTTTGTGAGTATACAGGTTTTGAGAATCATTTTTGCAGATTGCCCATGCGCCATGGGGATCGAGGGCTGTATACAACTATGGACTCAGGACAGAGGATGACTGGTTGCATTGTAAGAGGTTTTCTGAGCTTCTGGGGCCCTAATTGTTAGCCAGGAGTAAAACCTGCCCCCACCCCAGACACCCCCATCAGTCTAGCACTGGGGCTGTAGGCAAGTCTCCGCCCCTGCACCTGGAATACCTGGTGTACAGCCGAGAGAGCCCAAGCAGTTCGAGGTGGGACCATGAGTACTGTGGAGAGGAACCGAGGAAGTGGCACCAGTCCAGGCTTCTAATAAATTTTCTTTTAAATTTTTTAAGTTTCCTCCTCGCTCTTACTAAATTGTATGTACACTTAGGACTTATCAATTTCAAATAAGTTTTAAAAATACATTAGCACAAATTAATTTTTAACTTATGTATCTAAAAAAAAAATTATGAGTTTTGAAAAAATTCAAACTTATATAAAATGTTGTGTGATTTGCAGAGTTTAGCTTTACCCACCTACATGCAAGTGTCACCACATCACTCGATCATAAAATCTCTCTTATGGGGGGACACAAATATAGTGAGGAAACAACAAATAGTCAAAAGCATCAAAACAATATTTTTTCTATGGAAAGGAGCCACCAGTGGGGAGAGAGGTGTGTCCTTGAGGCCAAGTGGAGGGAAATTGGGTGCTCTGGGTGAGTGGGTGTGTGACTAACATATTAAAAGTATAGTTAAGAACTAGTTTAAAGTAGAGTTAAGTATAGTAAAATAGTTTAAGTATAGTAAAATATAGTCTACAGCACCACAAATCAAGGGTACCTCTTTAAAAATAGAAATAAATTGGAGCACCTCTTCCTGACCCTTGTTTCTACTGTCCTTGGGTATTAGTCTCATATTTGTTTTTTATATTCGACAAATAAGTGCAAGCATTCTATGCCTGTCTATCTCCCTTATCACTCATTTCACGCAGCATGATACTCTTCATGTCCATCCATTTCTAAGTGTTTTTCGTGACTTCATTTTCCTAACAGCTGCATAAGTATTCTATTATGTAGACGTACACATAGTGTTTTACTTTAACCAGTCATCTATTCTTGGGCACTTGGGTTGTTGGGAACCACTACGACAAAGATAGTTAGAAATGACCACTTTGGATAAGAACTTGTGCTGCTGGACCAGAACTGAGTATACAAAGTAGGTAAAGGGATATACATGACAACACTGAGTATCTGTATTGCAAACCACAACCTGAAACAGGAGAGGAGAGAGAGAGAGAGAGAGAGAGAGAGAGAGAGAGAGAGAGAGAGAGAGAGAGAGAAGAGGCAACGTGCCTTCCATAGAGGCAGGCGAGGCGAGGGGGAGGAAGCTGGGGACATTGGTGTTGGGAAACGTGCACTGGTGGAGGGATGGGTGCTGGCACACTATGACTGAAACCTAATCGTGAATATCTTTGTAATGGTCTATTTCCGGGAACAATTAAAAAAAAAAAAACGAAGTTGTATTGCAAACTAATCTAAACTCACTCTACTTCTTCCTTAAATGTTGCTTTGGGGCCATACTCTGCCAGTGCTCAGGACTTACTCCTGGCTGAGGGCAGAGTCCACTCCCTGGCTGCATCAGGGGCCATGTGGGGTGCAGGGAGGACAGTGGCCTGCTGGATTTTTTAGCTCTGGCCCCTGCACTCTGCCTCTTCATTACGAATCAGGCATGCTCCAGTGCCCTCAGTTCTGTCCCACTAGAAGAGTGGGACATCCCCTTCATCTGTAGGCAACATGGTCATTTATCACATCAGCCTTAGAACTCCAAACAGGCAGATGGGTGAGACCGCTCATGTCTATCCCATTATGCCCCCAGGTCCAGAACATGTGTTTCCAGCAGGCCACACCCCCAGGCAGGAAGTCCCACCTCTGGAAGTCCCAACTCTGCTTCCTCCCAGAATTTTAGAGGGTTGCACATGGCAGAGTGCCACGCTGTGATGCCCGGCTCTGCTCTTCCTCAAAGACTGGGCACAGCAGCCGGGAGGGATTCTAGCGTGTCCAGTGGGACAGATGATCCCTGAGACATGGCTGCCCTCCTCTCACCCCAGCTTGTAGCTTCTGTTTCAACTTAACCCCCCTCCCTTCCAATTTGGCTTCCAGTGCATGGACTCACACGGGGCTGTTTGAATCCTCTGGGAAAAGGAAAGGAAGAAGAGGATTTTAGTGATGTGCGTGTGTGATGTGCTACGGAGGAGTGATATTTTAAGCTCCCGCTGCTTTGTTTCTAGGTTGAGTGTGTTAATTCCTATGCAAATCAGCCTGTGGCAGAGCTGGCTGTCATGCCGGGGCAGGATAAAGAAACTTCCATATTTGTGTGGGAGAAGGAGAAGTTCTGAGGAATTGCATAAAGATCAGGAATGCAAGTCGGGGCCGGGCACCCTCCAAAGCCAGCCTGCCGATGCTCGTTGAGCATTGTGCATGGAGCACTTCCGTGGTGGGGTCAGACCAATGAAGGCCGGGAGGGAGGTGCCAGCAGGCAGCAGTAGCTCAGTGAGAAGCAGGGCTGGAGCCCAGGAGAGCCCCTGCCAGGATATGGCACCCTGGGGATCCCCTTCAATCCTCACTGCCTATGAGAAGCAAGACCAGCAGGTTTGTGAAGAGAGGCGGGTGTTCTGCGAGGAAAAAATCACAGGTGCCGAGGCGGGGAGAGATCTGTGTTCTTCCAAGGCTGTCGAGAACGTTGAGCGTGTGACATGTCTCGCTTATCTGCTGACCATAACTCAGACCCACTGCCAGTCCCAGTGACTGATTTTCCATGTGAACACAGCATGGAGTTCTCAAATATTAAAGCTAAAACTACCGTATAACCCAGAAGCTGTACCTATCTCAAGCAGTGCATCTAGCTCAGCAATGACCATCTCAAGAGCACAAATACACTAATGTCTGGATCAGAGAGATAGTATAGAGGCTAAGTGCTTGCCTTATATGCAGCAGACCCTGGCTTGGATCCCTACTCCATAAAGGTTCCCCAAAAACTCCTAAGCACAGAGCTGGGAACAGCCCCTGAAAGCCATCAAGTGGTCAAACTCCCATAAAAAAGCACTGATTTGTAAAGATAAATGCACACCATCCCGATGTTGGAAGCGACCGAGTAAGTTTCCACAACAGATGATGGGACAGAGGCGCTAGTCTGTGTACAAGGGTCACTAGTCAGGTTTCAAAAAGGCAAAATCTTTCTTTGGCTGCTTAGTGGATGAAACTGGAGAGGGATTTTTCTAAGCGAAATAAGTCCAAAGGAGGAGGATGAGGAAGAAGTAACTCCATAAGCGGTGTTAGCAGTGAAGCAGGGGACAGACCAAGCTAGTCCCCTTGTGCTAAGCACTACCGTGGCACTATAAAAGAAACACAGCATGTGGCCCCTGTAAAAGTAATCAAAATAGATTAAAAACAAGCAAAAAAATAAACCCAGTCTCCGATAGCTGTGGCCAGAGAGAAGAGACAGAAGGGTTTCGACCCTTACGTATGGCGCCTTCCGTGGTGGGGTGGGAAAATGTGGTCATGCACATTTTGAGGAACCTTTGCTCCTAAAAGTAATTTGCATAAAACAGTCTTGTGAACCAATGACACTACAATGTCTGAAAAACCTAAAATTGTCTTAGGGTCTCAGATGAAAGGCGAGCCGGCCTGAAGTGGCAGCCGAGTCTGCAAGTAAGAGCAGGACAGGGCCCGTGGCGCTCATGGCCGGCCATGACTGTCTACCGGCCGCTCCTGTGCCTGTCCTCTGACTCTGACTGTCCTGCCCTCACGGCAAGGTGCTTAGCAACCTGGTACCGGAACCCTCGATTCCAGCAAGTTCCATAGAAATGAGGGCTGATGGCGTCACTGCCACCAGACTGTGTGCCCCCAATTCTCCATTTGGGGAGCCAGTGGTTCTTAGAGGCACCTCAAGATCCAGAAAACTCTCTGCCCCATTCCTAGAGCAAAGGGTGCCGACACCCAGTGCTGGCATCCAGGGAAGGGTGCAGACACGCCTCTCTTCTGGACTGAGAAACAAGCGTTGGACACTCAGCGTTGGCCGAGTCTCTTCCCCTCCAGAATCTCCCGGAGGAGCTGCTCTCCGGCGGCGGCTTCTCACCACGGAAGAGGCTGCTCTCAGCTCAGCCGCGTCTCTCCAGACGGGCCTCCCAATTGGGGTCGTGGCAGACAGAGCATGTGATGCAGTGAAAATAACTGTCACATCGGGGGAAATGAAACAATTCACTTGTGAAAATACACAAGGCTTCTCTTTACTCGGCGGAAACAGCCGAGGGAACTACTGGGGTTTGCTTCATTTTTCTTCTCCCACAGTAATTGGTGCCTCGGCCAAATAAACAAGTGACTTTTTGAGACAAAATTAAAATCTGACCATTTTTTTTTTTTTAAAAAATGTATTGAATCACCGTGAATGATCAAATTACAAAGTTATTCATACTTGAGCTTAGGGGCGTTCGATTTCTGAGCTCCAGCCCCCCCCCGGCGCCCTCCCCACCTCTCCAACGGGCACTTTTGTCTTTCTTTGTTCCTTGGCACCAAAGTCTACAATCCTGTTACTGAGAGGGTGTCGGGCACGTGGCTTTCCCTGCTCAGCTCCCTGTCCTCCAGATGGCCACTCCCTCTGTCCTTGTCCTGTGGCCCCTTCTCTGTCCAGTCCCCTTGAGCCCCTCTTTGGCGACTTTCTGCTCAGGACCGGTTCTCCTGCCCTTGCTTCCATTGCCTTTGGCTGTTTGCTATTCCCGCTATGCTGCTTTACATGTCACAGGTGAGCGACGTCATATGTGTCTGCTCTTTCCTTTCTCTGAGAACAGCCTGGAAGCCTCGTAGCTATCTCTCAGTTTCACTTAGGAACTGCACAGGAGATGCATGGTTTCCCCTTGCAGAGAAGATGCTTTTCCACGTGTGTCCCAGCTCTCGCCTGCCTCTGAGGCCCTGTGCGAAGTGGCCAGAGCCAGCAGAAAGGCTACAGCGTCCTCACTGCTGGGGCAGTTTCTGTCCAGCCCACACACCCCGAGCTAGTTGTGCAGAGGCCTGGGGCACTGTGGCCAGGCCAGGTGCGTGACAGACGGGCCCGAGCCCTCCTCACCAATGGTGTCGGGCGCAAACAGAAAAGGGGGGCTGCAGGAACGGGGGTGTCAGCCAGTGAGCGGCCACGTTCCAGCCTTGCCAGCTCTGGGTTTGTGTGAAGCGATCATCCGTACCTTCACAGAAGCCGTCAACCTACAGGCGTCTTCAGAATCACCCTGAGAAATAGGATGCTGGAAAGGAGCAATAGCATTCACCAGACACTCAGCAACAAATATCATGTGCCATAAGAATAGAACAATACCGTTACATATTGTTATATACAACTGACGGAATATAGCAATATAGTATACTACACTATAGTGTGAATATAGCAATATTGTGAAATACAATTCAATACAAAGCAATATAGTATACTATTCTATAATACAAACATAGCAATACTGCACAATACAATTCAATATAACTTTATGGTCAAAATTATGCCTATAACACCAAATTATGAGATGATACTATGTATGTTATGATATATATCTTTAATGCAACATAACAATGAAATAGAATTCTTCTATTATATGATGCAATAATAATTTATTGTATGGTATAATTTATTGTAAGGTACATACAATATAACATTATTAACAATACAATATATATAATTGTATTGCATAATACAATACAACATACATAAAACATATACAAACAGAATGCAACATACATACAATAAGACATACAATATAATTTATTGCATGGTATAAATTATCACTTGATCACTTGAATCCTATTATTCATCGATTTGCTCGGCGGGCGCCAGTAACATTTCCATTGGACCCTATCACGTCCCAATGTAGCCCAATGGCATCTGGTTGATTCAGGAATATGAAGAGCCTCAAACCGTTCCTTCAGGGTCTTAACAAGGAAGTCTGACCATCTTGTAGGTGGGCGGCCACGTGATCTTTTGACATCCCGTGGGATCCAGTGGTAACAGCTCTAGTCCAGCGGTTGTCTCCAAATCGCGGTATAAATTATAGGAAATTCTATTTGTAGTATACAATTACACAACATAATCTAACAACAAAATGCAGCATCATAATAAAACAAATATTATATGCCATGATATGATGACCCAAATATATTATTGTCAAGCAGCACAATATAACATATAATGTGATTAGATATAATATGAGTATTGGTGTGGGCAGCACCAGGAATGAGGACCCAGGGCCCCACGCATGAGACCCAACACCCCACACATGTGAGCATGACACAGTATAGATCTCTGTGCTCGAAAAACACCCTAAACATGCTGACCCAGATGTATCCCTCAAGGCATGCACTGTAATTTAAAGAATATTTCATATTCTACTGAAAAAGGAAATTTCAAAATCTTATCTTTAAAATAAAAATCAGCTGGGAGTATAATGCCCTTTATTATTAACTTTCAGTTTCAAAATATTCAACCCAAATGCTTAAATAAAATCAGTGACTAAAACTTCATCTTGATGTCCCTTTTGGCTGCTAAGCAGTCCCCTTTGGAGGGGAGCACAGGGCTGACCCCACACATCGTGTTTGTGTATGCAGCAGTCTCGGACCAGCCGCCGTGGAGATCCCTCGAATCTGGCGGACGTCAAGACCGTGGGCTTTGTTTGACTCGAACTAAGAGCGTGGCGAGGAACACGGCCGATCACTCCAGTTCCCTGTGGCACCTGGGGCGGAGTGGGGGACAGTGTGCAGCAAAGAGAGGAGCCAGGGAGAGTCAGAGGGGCGGGGTTGAGGGGTCTGGATTTGCTTTAATGTTTCCTGGGATTTGCAACATACAGAGAGCAAGTGCTGCAGCCAAGGTCAGACATGTAAATTTATTTCCCAAATAATTCAGCGTCACACAAACACTAATAGACTTTCTCATTACAATGCACAGGCGGTTGCTCTTGTTTGGTCTCAGAGCAATAGAAGTAGGTCACTCCCTGCAATCCAAACAGATTGTCGTGCAATGCTGGGGGAGCCCCGTGGAATTATATGTTGTCATATCTGGTCTGGTAGCTTCTAAAGCTCTCAGCATGCCAGACTCGGCAAGCAGGCGCTCTGGAGGCTCGGACTAATGAAGATTTGGTTCCAGCTTAGCAGGGATGCTCCGGGGCAGGGGAGAAGGAAGGTTCTAGAATGAACAGGGCTCTCAGCCAGTCTTTTCCTCCACCACGCCCTTCCCTATGAACCTGAGCACGCCTGTGTCCCTCTGACCCTTGCACACAGCCCTCGGCAATGCATTGCTCAGCCGTGCCTGCCTGCACAAGCCAACCGGGGAGAGCAGAGAGAGTTAACTGCATTTTGGAGGGAACTTCTCCCACCATCATTTATCAACCTCTTGCTTTGTCTGGATGACGCCTGCGTATTCACAAGTAGGAGCACATTTTCGGGGGATCTGAAAGGCGTTGGCGTGCCAGGGATAAATAGATAACTCTTTACCGGAACCCTGGGAGCTCATGTGCTCTATCTCTCCGTGTGCCCAGGTGCGTGGAAAATGTATGTGCTTCTGGTGGAAGCGTGACAGTCAAACAAAGCCACCCTGAACTTTCCCTCCATGATTTGCTACCTGTCCCCCAAATCCCAGAAACCTGGGATCTGGCCAGAAGTAAATGAGCAGAACAAATGAAAGAAAGAAATAGTGTCTTTGTAGTATTTATAGTCTAAGTAGAAGCAGGAAATACCAGAAATTTCCCAGAGAAAAGCTGTTTCCAGGAGATTTTCAGACTAATTTTGCATAACCACATTTGCTTATCCAAGAGCCTTGGACAGTTTGAATTAAGCCTCTGAACTTCTGGGTGCTCGTCGGAACTGAAGCCAAACCCTAGACTTTGCAGGTTTCCCTGTCATTAATCAAAATTTCTCAGATCAATGGCATGTAATGAATCAAGTATAATAGACGCCATCAGTGGAGATCCCCAGGAGCAGCTTGAGGTGTTTCGGGGCGTGAGCGTGGGGAGGATCCGAATCTGGCTGACTTTGAATCCCTGTGAATGGGCAAGGAGAGGGGGTGGCGAGCAGGTGAGGGTGAGGCGTCCTGGTGCAGGGGCAGGATGGAGGAGCCGGTCTCTACAGGTCCAAGGTGCATCCACACATGGGGAGCTACACATGGGGAGCTAGGCTGGAGGCGGGCAGTGGCCCCTTCCTGTCTCCTGTGCCCAGACTCAACCTTGGGCCCCGTTCTTGCCCGATCCCACTGACACCCAGCTGATCTCTGACCAACAGCACCGGCAGCACCCAGGCCCATCCTCAATGATGAGGTTCCACTTCCTTGCTCCCGATCACAACCCCCCAGCAACCTGAACCCCTCTTGCTCTTCTGCCTGCAGGCTCTGCCTCTCGCCCCTGCTTCCCGCTGGCGTGTGTGTCTCTGCACCCCTGCGCGGCCGTGGCTCGCTCAATGAATCAACACCTGCTTCGTTCTCCTGCCCAAGCCTAAGCAGCATCTCTTCAGCCTTCTCCTGCTCTTCGGGCTGGGCTCCCTCCTTTCCCCAGGGGTGGAGGGGCCCCTGGCACAAACTGAGGCCGATCGCGGAGGTTTCAGAAATCAGAGCTGGTAAAGGAATCTGGACTGTGACACAACCGGGTGTTGTGAAGGGTGGGCGCAGCCACATGGTGCAGTACACCCCAGCCAGGGAGAGTCGGGGCCAGCACTAGCTCTGCGCAGACAGGCTGAGAAAGCGTGGACAGAACTGATGGGCGCTTCTTGCTACTAACAAGCATTTCAAAACCGCCTAAGTTTCTCTGTGGCGCTAATGCCCCAGAACAATAATTCAGTGACTAGTAAGTGATGGAACTTATTTTACACCCGACCCCACACCTCCCCATCAAGAATACTCTTATCTATCTTACAGAAACACAAGAGGAAGTTATTATTAGGTATCCAAAGGCAAATTATCGTTCTCTCCCTGCTCTCTCTCCATACCTGTAGCCCCACCAAAGTACCAAAATATAGATGTCTGGGACTACAAAGGTAGTACAGCAGGTAGGGCATTTGCTTTTCGTGTTTCTGACCCGAGTTCAGACCCCAGCACCAGGAGTGAGTCCTGAGCACAGAGTCGCAAGTAAGCTCTGAGCACTGCCGGGAGTGGCCCCCAAACCAAAAATTAAGTAGAGTGATTATTCCTCCTTGGCACATCTTTCCCAGTGATAACTGTAGAACACCATTGAACTTATTTTGGGTCCAGTAAAAATCAAGAAGCATTAAGCATGAATTTAAAAGTGCGTCTGATGAACTCAGGATTCAGCTGCACAGACAGAATGCTTTAACCCCGATTTAAGAAGTTTAACATTTAGGTTGAGTTTTACATTGCCCAGTATTTTAACATTTGCAATAATGAATATTTGCTATTTTAAATCCAAATATTACAGCATTTGGATTTAACATTTAACAGTCTATCTATAATTATTCAGAGTATTAAATGACCACATTGCTTTTGTTTAAAGCGAACATATAGAACAATCATTTTTAAATTTTATGATGCTAAAACACCAGCAGGGCCTCACAACAAGCCAGACGACCACCCCACTCCCTGAGGGCCACCATCTTCCACATCGGACTTCCCTCTCGTCAGAACTCCACCCAGCAGCAGAGGAGCCTATCACAGCCCAGCTGGCAAGGCTGCAGCGGCCGCATGGTTCATCAATAAATGCTGCATTTAGAGGTGACTACAAGAGTATGCCACCCACACGGCAAGCCTGGCAAGCTGCTTGTGTTGTATTTGATATCCCATATACCAGTAACAATTATATTAGGTCATTCCCATGACCTAATATAATTGTCTGAAGGCTCTTTATGTTCCTGGAGCAAGCAGATGCCCTTGGGCTCTACTAGCATGAGACAGGACATATGGAGATATTACTGGTGCCTGCTCGAGCAATTAGATGATGAATGGAAGATAGTGATGATGCTAAAATTTTTCCAGAGAGTCACACCCACGGAAACCACCTCTGGAGCTATCTAAGCTCATCTACCGCCATGATCCAGAGACTCATAAATCCAGGGACTCAAAGAGTTAAACAAGTTGCAGAAGATTTTTTTCTGACACCTGCACATGCTGAGTTGTTCAGGGCATACTGGGGGGGTGGGGTGGGTGGGGAGAGGGGCTCTGGGCTGGCCTGCCCAAACAGATCCTCAGCCGCCCATTGCTCCCTCACTCCAAAATCACGATCATTCCCCTGGCCAAGCTCCACCACCTTTGGACAGAGCCTCACTCAGAAATTAATCCATTGAAAAATTCATATATGCAGGCTTTGTAACCAGACTTTCACAGAGTTGGGATGGGAAACTTCCCCATCTCCCTGTACTTCCAGAAGAAGCCCTAGCGGTCTCTCTCTCTCTCTCTCTCTCTCTCTCTCTCTCTCTCTCTCTCTCCCACACACACACACACACACACACACACACACACCTCAAAGTCACCACTCAGTCAAAATCTTAACTCCATCTATACCACCCCATTTAAAATTCCAAACTTCCTGGAGTGACATCTCAAACTCTATACCAAGGATAAAGCAGGAGTCGCGAACCAGATTGAATGAGAGGTAATTCTCCCATTGGTCATTCTCTTAGAAATTATTGATAACAAGGAATATAAAATAAATTACTGAAGGCCTGCTCTGGGGGCAGACTTAAGGGATGGTTGGGGAAATTGGAGATGATGGTGGAGGAAGGTGCAATGGTGGTGGGATTGTTGTTGGAATATTGAATGCCTGAAACAAATCATCATGAATGACTTTGTAAACCACAGAGTTTATATACAGTGTAAGGGGGAAAATTTACACATGTAGGCCTTGCCTATTCCACGTGAACACAAAATATATTCATACAGAGTTGCTTTAGAAGCTTTATTAATGATGAGTGAGGCATGGTTATTATCATAATGAGATACAAGTATAAAATAAATTTTTAATTAATGTCATTGCATCACCATGCCGTACAGTTAGAAGGCTGTTCATGATTGGTTTCAGTCACACCTGAACATCCATCCAACACCATCCCTCCATCAGTGCACATTTCCCACCACCAATGTGCCCCTTACCCTCCTGACACCCCGGCCCCCTAGTCTCCAGCTGGTCTCTATGGCAGACATTTTCTTTCTTTATCCCTCTCTCTCCCATTGGGCATTATGGCTTGCAGTACAGGTACTGGGAGGTTACTATATTATAAAATAAAATTTAATGTAATATACTTTAGATTCCAGAGTTAAAAACATATATGTGTAAGTGAGAACAGGCATTTTTATATCGTATTGAACAGTTTTAATTTTCTTACATAGGTCAAAATCATATTGTAATCATGAATTGGCCCTTACTGATTTATTTTCTGCTCATTCCATTTGCCAGTTCTGAAAGTTTTTATGTACCTAAGGGGGTAGGTTGGCGAAAGGATGGAAACTGGGGATATTGGTGGCGGGAAGGTCACACTGGTGGTATTGGAGCACTAAATGCTTGAAACAACTATATAATAAAAAAAAACTTTATAAATTACGGTGTTCTTGATATAAAAATAAATTTCGAGAATGATATTGTGAAGAATTTTTCTTACCAAAGGAATCTTGACATTATCACTTGGTTGGATGGTGTTTGAAACGTTGATAAGAAACGTTGATAAGCAAAATGTTAGAGCCCTTACAGGTCGAAGGTCAGATGTCAACTCACCCCCTGACCCTGCTCTTCAGATTCATGAACTTAATCTCCCAGAAGATGCAGTCAAGCAGCTGAAATTCAAGGACACATTGGTCCCCCCTCCCGCCCTGGCTGAGAGCTCTGGGACGCCCTTAGGACTGGGGTGGGCGAGTCCCCGACGTGTCAAAGCCCCAGCAGCTGCCCCCACACCCCACGGCTGCCACCACACCAAAGGGCCGTGGCCTAACTCCACACTGCACCAAGAATCTCTGCAGACTCACCGCAGTGCTACAGATCCTGAAGTTTTGGGGTGACATGGCCACATGTGCAGTCACGCAATGGCTCCAAGGTCCATAGTTCTGACATTTCAGTAGGAAAACATCAGGTGAGATGGGAAAGAAACACGGAAGCCGATTAGACTCAACAAGTACAAACAATAACATAGGAGGGTCAGCTAGGATGAGCATCTCAGTAAACCCTCATACAAGCACCCCTGGCTAGCTCGGTGCTCCAGGGCTTCCTCCTGGCTCTGCATTCAGTGATCACTCCTGTGAGGGCTCAGGGGACCAGATGGGGTGCTGGGGACCGAACCCAAGTCATTGGATATGTGCAAGGCAAAAGCCCTCCCTGCTGTACTTCTCCTAGCCCCTACCAAGTATGCTTTTGTCTAGAGGCTGGGGACAAAGGCAAGATTCCAGCCTGGCCTCTGTCCCAATGGCAGAAACCTTTCCTGCATCGTGTCATGACACAGGCCCACGCAGTTTCAAGCAGAGTCAAAGGAGAAATTCTTCCTTTGAAAGGTAAAGAAACTTGCACTGTTTTCATGCTGTCTTATAAAACACAGAATCACAATCATTCTTTTTTAAATTAGAAAGAACCAAACTACATTTATAAAACACGCAAATAAAAGGAACAATGAATTTGTATTAGTCAATTGTTTGTGTGTTTTAGGTTAACCAAGAGGTTAAACCATTTCAAATGCATTTCCACCTGGACAAGAAGGAAGAAGCCGAAAGCAGGTGACATCATTGCATCGAGGCTGGCTCCTGAGTCCTCCTCGGAGTATATGAGCCAATCAACCCATTAAAACATCAACTAATTGAATTAGAGCATCAATTGGTAGCAATTTCAAAAGTGAACAATAAATTAAGGAATATGATATAAAATTAATAAGACAAAATAAGTTATAACCAAAACACTAAACATGAGAACAATCAGCAATTAAAGTACCCTTTGCTTATAGCCCAGGCTGAGGCCTCATAAGAATATTGTAGTAGCAAAGACATTTTGTTAAGAAGACATTTGAAACATTTCCTAGAGACCCCATCAAATCCACACCCAAAAATATTATTACACAACGAACAGTACAATATGGAGACAGGGGTTCACAGAGCAGGTCAGCTTGTAGAATAGGAAGGACAGGCTTCAATGACGGGTGGCCTTCCACTGCTGCTGAAATTATAGACAAGTGGGTTTGTAGGGCTGGGCCCGTGTGCGTGCGGGGTGCAGGCACCCAGTGTTGGCAGCGTTGAGCAGGTTGGGCAGTCAGTATGATCAGGGCATAGGGGAGAGTAGGAAGCAGGGATGGGGTGCTGAGAGAACAGGCACCGCCATTATTTCCCACACTATGTCACCCCGTGCCAGCTCCACATGCCAAATACATGTCGTGGTGACACAGAGCAATGCAGCGCCAAAGCTGAAAATGAGCTGACTTGGGTGGGAGGTTGTGATTATGCAAAGTGAGATTTACCAAAATAACGAACCAGGACCCACCGAAGCCCACCATGCACAAAGCCTGCTGAGGCCCTATCATGGGACCTGGGGTGTGCTGTCAGACCTGGGAAGGCCTTGTGAGGGGCCACGTTTGAGGAACAGCTTCTGCCAGGCTACAAGAGCAGGTGGGCCGTGCCAGCCAGCCCTACTGGCAGCCTGTCCTCTCTGCCTGCTGCCGGGTGCAGGTCTCCTCACTGCACCCAACCTCAGTGAGGGCTTTGAAATTAGGGCCCCAGCGTTCCCCAGGAACTATCCCAGCTGTGCTCACGGTCCTGTCACATGTCGGAGGGCCACAGGAAGCCCCTGGTTCCCATCCCTGACCCCCCAGCTCGATGCTTTATCTTTGCCTCCCACCCCTTGTACCCTGCAGGGGGCTGCCGAGAAAAGGTCATCAGAACAAGGTGACCTCATGGTGGAGAGACGGCTCCTGGCCCCCCAGTCCCCTGGGGTCACTGAGAAAAGGTCATTAGAACAAGGTCACCTCATGGTGGAGAGACGGCTCTGGCCCCCAGTCCCCTGGGGTCACTCGAGAAAAGGTCATCAGAACAGGTGACCTCATGGTGGAGAGACGGCTCTGGCCCCCAGTCCCCTGGGGTCACTGCAGTCGCCCATTCCTAGGGCTGCTCCAGGCTCTAGTTGGAGCAGAGCCTTCTGGTCCTTGGTATAACTGCCTCAAACCAAGAGTCCTGGCCAGTGATTCCAGCACCTGGCCCTGTATTGCTCCGTCCCATGTGGACTCCCCAGTGGGCGCCCCACTGACTGCCTTGGGGACCTTTAGGAGCCACGACTTGAGCAGACCCCAACCTCTCTGTGATGTTATGTCCCACGGCAGCTGAGAAGCCAGGACACACGTGCACACTTCTGGGCCGTTACTCAACATGTGTTGTGTCCACACACCTTCCCTAGGTCCACCACAGGCCCCCAGAGTGCAAGAGAACTGCTGATCATTCAGCCCCCCAATCTTCACCCTATAAGGACTGGAGTAGGTCCAGACAAAAAGAAAAAAAAAAGGAAAAACCTCACGAAAATGAGTTCATTCAAATAGCTAAAATATATTGTCATTAAGTCTGATGGGAATGATTTGCAGCGGGCGGATCTGGCGAAATGGTTGATTAGGTGGGAGAGCTAACAGGGAAAGGTGCGTCTGGCTGATGTGTCATGAGAAAGGACGTCGAGGACAATGTCAGAACCAGCAAGGGGCTTCCTGCAGGAAATTCAGACTTTTTCTCCCGATTCCTCGTGCAGATCCTGTCTGCAGAGCTAGGGACGTGGCTCGTCTTCCTGCAAGCCCACCATCCTCTTCACGGGGCTCTGGGGAGACGTCATCAGAACTATGCCCTCCCCCACGTTCATGGGCTCAGCAGCTCACCCGCACACTTGCATTTTGTCTGTCATGTTCGGGTTTGATGCACTTTAATAGATATGAGGGTGTTTTTTTAAACAGTTTTTAGATTCATCAAAAAAATGGGACAGAAGGAGCAAGAGATCCCCCTCTGCTCAGCCAATGCACCATCACAGACTTCCCTGACGTGTCCTCTGCCCCACACCCCCCCACAGGGCTCACTGCCAGGGTGACGCTATCCCTGGGTTGCCCATATCCATGGTGACGTGCGTAATGCCATGTAAGGGTGCTTCAGAGTCTTCGCTACTTGAATATTTTCTTCTCTGTTCCACTGCTTCATTCCACGCTCCCCTTTCCTGAAAGTTGAGTGGCTGCAGTCAGACACTGGACAACCTTTGCAGATGGCCTCTCTCTGGCAACTCTGCGTTTAGGCTTCCTCCTGGACCAGCAGCTCCTTTTCTCTTTGGTGCCCATGTGGTACCTATGAGGCATTGCTGTGGCTTGTCAGCTTTGGTGACTCTGAAGAGAGCTGCTCTCCCCACTGCGATAGGTTTTGTGTGGACCCCAGACTTTAGCTCTGGGTATGAATAACCATGGAGCATGCCTGGTGGGTCCCAGGGCAAGAGAACGTTTCCCTAAGGAACCTTCTGAGCCTTCAGTCGCAGTAGCTGAGTGACTCTGCGTTCTCTGTCCCGTGACCTGCGTGATCAGCGTTTGCTCTCTGGTGACTCATATGGTGTGTGCTGGTAGCTCCTGCTGCTCTCATGGGTGTCTGTGACCACATGCCACAGAAAGCGCCTCTGTGTGTTCTATTGGGGAGGTGCTGGCCTCCTCCTCATTGCCCACTTGGAACATAGCTCGTATCTTCTCTCCTCTGTGTGACAAGCTTGACTTGTTCCAAGCTCTTTGACTTATCTCTATCTGTCCTTTGGGAACGACAAACCTCTGCTCGTCACAGCCTGTCACATACCGCTACTCTTGGTGTCTGGCCTCTGAGCCTTTGTGTCTGACAACCACCTCGGGGTGGGATTGGGCTCTGTGCTCTCACTAGCCAGACCCTTATTCTCTGGCTTCACACATTTCCCTTCATGGGGCAGTTTGGGGATATTCTGTTGTGGAGGTGTATAGTCTCCTCTTGGAACTCCCCAGGGTCCGACCTCACTCTCAGAGATGTGCTGGCCCAGAGTGCTGTGATAAGTACTTGTGGTCCCATCCCCTCACTCCTCTTGTTTTATAGCTGTGCCACTAAAACACCTTCCTGGGACGACCACATGGCATATGTGCCCTTGCCTGCTTGCTTCTCTGTCCACTGGCATCCATCAGAGGCGCTTCTGTTAGTGTCACTGACAGCCTGACCTTGAGTCGGGTCAAGTGCGTGCTGCGTGCCTGCAAAGCACAGTGTGCTTCCTTTGCCGGCGTCTCATTCTTTTCTAGTTGCTTTTGACTAAACAAAGGGGGCCATCTTCCCTAGAACTGAGTAAGGAGGGAGGAGATGGAGTCCCGTGGGCACCTGGACTGAGGCCTCACGAGCCCCCAGCACCAGCCGGGTGGGGCAGACCTGCGCTCTACCTGCCCAGCAAGTCCATGAGTTCAGGCTGGGCAGCGGATGGCGCTCTGAGGGGCCAGGCAGGCAGGACTCTGAGGGTCGAGGCTGGGCTGGCAGGAGGCGCTCTGACGGGTCACGCACACGGTGTGTTCAGGCCTTCCTGCCCCACACGGACTTCCGCTCTGTCATTTGCAATGAAACCCCCATACAAGAGCCTAGAGGTAAGACTCACACACCTGTGGGGTCCTAAGGTGTCTTTAATGCTCAGATTCATTCACATGTGGGTCCTCAACCATCTATCCACCTGGGGGTTCTCTCCCCTGCCGTGGCTTGACCTGGGGGCTTCTGCCCAGCCGAGGGGATGTTGTGTTTGTCTTTCTTTTTGATTTTGCCCCCATTTTGTCCTGTGGCCTCGCATCTCAGCTGGACCCGAAGAAAGCGTTTGGTTCTTGGGCTGATTTGTCTTCATCCTTGTTGCTAGGGTGGAGGCACCTCCTTGAGACTAGGTCAGAAAAGCCAAGTTCTAGAGCCATATTTCAGTTTCATGATCCATTTCAGGAAGGAGACACTGACCCCCACCCCCCATCCCGACACTGTAGGTGAAGATATTTCAGTGCTGAATTCAGGTTAAGTGAGTGGCAAAGTTTACAGAAGATGGCAAAAGAAAGAAAGAAAATAATTTCTAAGCTGGTGAAGAGTTTCTTCACACTGCTTCTGCTTGGTGGGCTGGGCCACAGGGCTTAGTGGGAGACAGGCCTGAGCCCTGAGCAGGTATCAGGGACCAAAGCAATGGTCTAACAGGGTAATTATTCATCTGATGCTAAAGTTTAGAAGGAAACACAAAACACTAAGCCAAAAAATTCACTCATTAACTACCAAAAGTAAGAAATTTAAAGCCAGAGGATTCACATTTTCCAATTTAAAAAATGTTTCAAGTCTATAAAAAGTAACAGCAAAGGTTCTATATATTGAAAAATAGATAACGTGACAATTCACAAACATGCTCTTGGGCCTGCAGTTGATTGATTCCCACCTTGTGCCTCTCTTCCACAAAAGATTGCACAGCTGAAGTCGCATGGGGAAAGTTCATGTATTCCGCGCTTGGGCGAACTCCTGGCTCCCCACAGCAGACATGTAAAATAGAGGATCCAAAAACTCTTGAGTCTGAGTTTACTGATTTTGAATACTCTTGTATATATTTTATACAATTTCGTATTTGAATATAATTGTACACAAAATTATAATTTTAGTTTTATATATACATTTAACTCCATGAATTGTAACTACAGTGTTAAAAAATCAAAATGAATAAATATCTTATTAAAGAAACAAAAAAGTAAATCTTTGTAGCCTATTGGAGCACTCCAGTTAAGTGAAGTTTGCTTCAGGATAACACTAAGGGCATGAAAATTGGAGATAAAAGTGATAAATTAGACTAATCAAAATTAAATAAACAGCAGAAACGTTATCTGCACTTCTATATTCATCGCAACTCTAATCATGATAGCCAGAATCTGAAAACAACCTGAATGCCCTAGAACAGAAGACTGTCTAAAGAAACTGTGGTATATCTACACAATGGAATACTATGCAGCTGTCAGAAAAGATGAAGTAATGAAATTTACCTGCAAATGGATGGATATGGAGACTATCATGCTGAGTGAAACTAGTCAGAAGGTAAAGGAAAGATAAAGAATAACTGAATTCATTAATGAGATATAAATATATAACCGTGTTCTACTAATTGTGGGTAATGGTAATGTCAGACTAGAACTTAATTGAATATACAGAAAGAGACTTACATAATAAACCCTAAATGCCTGTAGGGCAAGCCACAATGTGTAAGAGGAGAGAGAGATACAGAGACAAAGACAGTGAGAGAGACGTAGAGAGAGAAAGAGAGGAAAAACAAAAAGTGCCTGCTATAGAGGCAGGCTGGGGTTGGGGAATGTGGGGACTTTGGTGGTGGGAATGGGGCACAGGCGGAAGGACGGGTGCTGGAACAAACAAGACCCAATTAGGAACATCCTTGTAATTGTATATCTCACGGTGGTATAACTAAAAAATTAAAAATTTTAAAAAAAAGAAAATGCAATGGTCTATTACTCTATAGAGAAATGCAAATCGGCTCATGGGCTACCACTTCCCAGCCCCTGGAACAGCTGGAATGAAGAAAGGAGAGGTCCTGCCAAATCCCAACAAGAATGAAGAGATGTCACAGACGCCCTCTTTGGGGAGCGAAACAGAACATTCCTGAGAAATACTGTGGCAGAGGCTGGACAAGTGGCCTTGGGGAGGGGCTGCATGTCCTGAACTCCACTCTCTGGAGCTCCCCAAGCAAACACAGAACATGTGTCATGAATCCAGAAACAAAGTGGTGCTAAGGTAGAGTCAAATACCCAAATCACAGAGTCCTCAACACTGAACCCAAGAGACCCAAACTTTAATAGAACTTAGAAGGCGCCAGTCAAGAAGGACAGGCTGGGGCTGTGGGGGCGGGGGTGTACAGGGGTAAGCTGGGACACTGGTGCAGGGACACTGACGCTGTGGTTGGGTCAGAGGTGCAGTATAGGATTCAAAAGTCAACTATCAGTAACTGTAAATCAAAGTGCTTTAATGAAATTTTTTAAAATTTAAAAAAGAAAAAACAAAAAACCCTCAAAAATCAACCACCCATAAATGGATGCTTATAGCAGCTATTATTTTATAAAGTCCCCAAAGAGGAAAAGAACCAAATGTCCACCAAACATCGCTGCATAAACCAAATGTGGACTATACATTGTCATACTATTTGAAGTGAAAAAGCGAGAGGCGCTTCTGATTCGTTAAACCCAAACCATTTTTCCATTAAGAAAAAAAAGTTCATCGCAAAAGATAAATAATCTCTTTTGGCCCCATTTATTAGACATGTCCAGCTGAGTGAGTGTCCTGGCCAGATGGGCATCTTTCAAGGCAGGGCGGGCTGAGTGCCATGGAGATCAGGCATGACCTGCTGGGGACAGTTTCCTTTAGAAATAATAAAGAAAAAATAGTTGCAATATTAAATGTGTACACAGTTCTGTACACATAGGGCTGCATGGAACTATATAGTTTAATGCAGAATTTTTATGGTATGTAAATACAGCTGCTTTTTAAAAAACATTCAGATGCAAAAAAGCTTAAAACGATCCTTCTTCCAAAGATCTGGCATTTTTATCAAGCTTACTCTATTATGTGCTCCTCCAGATGTTTGCTTCACTTTCTCTACTGGCGGATTCTCAGCATAAAAAATCTTTCTCTTCAGCCTCTACAACTTTATATAGATTCTGCATGGTATTCTCATATAACAAAGAGTATTTGTAACTGTATGCTTTAAGGAGATGCATGTAGTTTTCTCATAATGCTACAAACACAACACTTTAAATGTTTTAAAATTTTATGAAACAAAAGCATTGCAAGAATTTGCCCTTCAGGACAATAACTTTGCTTTGAAAAACCTTCTCCGTTGTAGTTTATTCCCCCAAAGCATGCACTGAAATGGCTGATGAGATGTATGTTAAATTCATCTTTTTTACTATGTGAAAGTGAAGCGATTTAATAAAAATAGAATCCAACATTTTACAACCTGAACAGCGCTTTCAAACGCCACCTGACTGCAGCGCGTTCTCTCCATGATGGAGTCGCAGTTGAGCACGAGACAGGTTCACCTCCTACATAACTGCCTGGGAACTGCGTGGGGAGGGAGCCAGGCCTGTGACCTGGGAGGCCACGAAGCTTAATTAATTTTCAGAAAACAAAGTGATTAGCATGGTCTAATTAGCCTACATTTCTTTAACCAGCCCCAAACAGAGCTAGGTGATAGCGCTTCTTTGCAAACAAACAATGTGCTGATCGCTTCCGCATCTAGATGCCACCAGCACCAGAGCTGTGAGCCTCTGTTAACTCTCCATTGCTTGGGATAATGATCACCTGTTAGAACTTTGAAATGAAAATCTTCTACTGACAAACGCTGATGTTTTAAGTATTTCAAAAGGCAATGTCAAACTGATTTCCTTTGGGTTTTCCTCTTGGTCTGGGTTAGTTTGGTGAAGAGATCAAGAGAAAAGGGGATGAAATTGGACCCTCCTCCTTGGGCCACAGTCTAAATCAGCAGGGGGAGCTCTCCTATTAGCGACGGGACCCCCAGACAAAGCCTGGAGTCTTTGTGTGGTCTCTCCCTTGGGACCGTGGCAGAGAGTCTCAGTAGGTGTTGGAATCAGGGATTGGCATACTTGTCTCAGAGCTACGGAAAAACATTAGCTCGCTGGTCTCAGAGCTAGAGAACGTTAGCTCGCTGGCCTCAGAGCTGGAGAATGTTGCTTGCTGGTCTCAGAGCTGAAGATGTTCTTCTTGCAACAGCAGCAAGTGTGGGTGTCGTAAAGCAGCAAATTAATGAGGATGTGAAAGTTGGGACCTGAAGAAAACCATCCCATTCCTGGCAAGAAGCAGTCACCTGTCACCTAATGTGGAAGCAAACTGAACTGCATGGGAATTTTAATGGCCATCATGAACTTCATCATTTCCTGCAGAGAGAAGACTGTTTAAGAAGGGTTGGAAAGAAGAAAACTCTGACAAACATTAAGATTTTGAGGAAGGCGATTGTATGTGGCAAACAGACAGAGCTTACAGAAATTTTAGACTTTTGGAAACACTTTGAGATTGTGTAGTTCACTTAAATAAGCAATGCCACAGTAAGGAAGAAAAAGGGGTAGCAATGAGTATCGGGCACTGCAAATGTTTCGTACCTTAATGCTGCAAAGCAAAGACCCAAAATACAGGATCGATTCCCCAGAGTCAACAGCAACTGGGCCTTTAGGCAGGCGCGGGGCTCAGACAGACGCTGGCTGTGGAGATCTGTTTGTTCCGGTATGTCTTATTACTAGAATCACTAAGCTTGGCTATACGTGTAGCTTCTCAGAGGAAACACTACAATTCTCTGGCATCTTAGAAGCTATTTATTGGTAGCTGTATCTTTGACTCTCTCAGAGTGAAGTGCTGGAACAGGAGCTTAACCTCCTACAGCTTTGCAGAGAAATCTCTGCCTTGGGCCAATAATGGCCTCTGTGTGAAACAGAATAATTCTCAGTGCTTTTTTTTTTTTTTTATTTTTTATGTTTAATTTTTTAAAGTATTTTATTATACCACCGTGAGATGTAAAATTACAAAGATAAACAATTAAAAAGTTCATATTTGGGTTTTGGTCATACAGTGTTCCAGCACCCATCCCTCCACCAGTGCCCATCTCCCACCACCAACGTCCCGGTTCCCTCCCCCTCCCCAGCCCGCCTCCATGGCAGGTTCTTTATTTCTTTCCCTTTCTCTCTCTTTCTCTTTTCCTTCCCTTCCAGACTATGGATTACAGAACATACATTAAAGGGTTGTCATGTTTATCTTTTTGCCCTTGTAATGCTCAGTTCTAGGTTGGTATTAGTAGGTCATTGCTGTTCAGTTTCTGTTTCAAGAGTTCAATCCTGGTCCTAAATAGTACCTAAAACCCTGGGCCTTTCCATTGTGACATCATCTAAATTAAACCAATAAGCTCAACATTGAATTGTTCTAATGCCAAAAGTCATATTCTTATGGACTGGTGATTCATGCTTATATTTGGGATAAGCGGTATGTAAGTCACTAGGTAGATAATAGTGATGATAAGTAGAGATAGATAATAATGGTGATAAAAGTAGTGTTAGATGATGGATGAGATTAAGTAGAAGAAAGAGTTGGAGCATAGGGCAGAGAAAAGATGAAAAAATGACTGGATGGGTCTGCCATGTCTGTGGTATGGTGTAGATCACAGAGCTCCTCATGGTGTAGATCATAGAGCTCCTGGCACAGATCATAGAACTTCTCCTGGTGTAGCTCATAGAGCTCCTCTTGGTGTAGATCATAGAGCTCCTCGTGGTGTAGATCATAGAGCTCTTCGTGTGTAGATCATAAAGCTCTTCGTGGTGTATTCATAGAGCTCCTCATTGTATAGATCATAGAGCTTCTCATGGTGTATTCATAGAGCTTCATGGTATAGATCATAGAGCTCCTTATGGTATAGATCATGGAGCTTCTCCTGGTGTAAATCATAGATCTCCTCATAGTGTAGATCCATAGAGCTCCTCGTGGTGTTTTCATAGAGCTCTTCATGGTATAGATCATGGAGCTTCTCCTGGTGTAAATCATAGATCTCCTCTAGGGTAGATCATAGGCTCCTCGTGGTTTTTTAGGGGCTCCTCATGGTATATATCATAAAGCTCCTCGTGGTGTAGCCCAGAGCTTCTCATGGGTTGTTCATTGGCGAATCGAAAGAATGTAGCTCCCAGAGCTTCCCCAGGGTGTGATTCATAGAGCTCCCCCATGTGCAGCTCATGAGTTCCTCGGGGTGGAGTTTATATAATCTCACAATGTGACTTATGATATCTCCTTTTATTCTTAAAGAACATTGATTCGGGTAACACACTAACCCCCTACCCTCCACACCCAACCCTCACCCATTGGTATCCTCCCAAAAACCCCAACCACCTGGGATGACTCAAGTTTGACTTTGGGCCTTCAGTCAAAAAGTGCCTGAATACCACAGCGAACTCACTAAACTGCTGTCAGGCTTGTGGTCCAGATGTCAGCAGGGGCTCCACAACCACACAAGCAGAAAATGCAGCTGCTTAAGAGTGGACAAATGAAAAATGTGAAAGAGTGGAAGATAAAAAATAGAAGAAAACTATCTTGGCAAAGTTTACATTTTGAAAAGCTGGCTGGAGGAGAGAGGGCCTCGAGAGAGGAATAGTCTGCCCAGGGATGAGATATAGAGAGGAAAGGCTGCTCCCAGGGACTGGATAGAGAGAGGAGCAGCCAGGCCCTGGGGATGAGATAGAGATAGAGAGCAGGCAGCCCTCAGGGACAGGATAGAGAGAGGAATAGGCTGCCCGGGGATGGGATAGAGAGTGGAGCAGGCAGCCCCCTGGGGATGGGATTGAGAGAGCAGCCAGGCCCGGGGATGGGATAAGAGAGCAGGCAGCCCCTGGGGATGGGATAGAGAGCAGGCAGCCCCCCGGGATGGGATAGAGAGCAGGCAGCCCCCAGGATGGGATAGAGCAGCCAGGCCCGGGATAGAGAGAGCAGGCAGCCCCCAGGGATGGGATAGAGAGCAGGCAGCCCCGGGGATGGGATAGAGAGAGCAGCCAGGCCCCGGGGATGGGATAGAGAGCAGGCAGCCCCCCAGGGATGGGATAGAGAGAGCAGCCAGGCCCGGGATAGAGAGCAGGCAGCCCCAGGGATGGGATAGAGAGCACAGCCCCCGGGGATGGGATAGAGAGAGCAGCCAGCCCGGGATGGGATAGAGAGCAGGCAGCCCCCAGGGATGGGATAGAGAGGGAGCAGGCAGCCCCCAGGGATGGGATAGAGAGAGCAGGCAGCCCCCAGGGATGGGATAGAGAGCAGGCAGCCCCTTGAGGGGCGTGCAGTCTGGGCAGCAGCAGCAGGAGGCACCATCTGGGTCTGCCGGGAACTCCCAGTCGTCCATACAAAGGAATAATATCTGCCTAGAACTGAGCATGTAGGTAAAACATGGTACCTCTAAATGTATGCATTGCAAGCCACAATGTGTAAGAGAAAGGAGGGGAGAGAGAGAAAAGAGAGACAAAGTACCTGCCATAGAGGCAGGCTGGGGGAGGAGGAGGGAATCGGGGACATTGGTGGTGGGAAATGGGCACTGGTGGAGGGGATGGGTGCTGGAACACTATGACTGAAACCCAAACATGAGCATCTTTGTAATTGTACATCTCATGGTGGTGTAATAATTTTTTAAAAGGAATAATCAATCAAATGTGAATGAAGTGGGACTTGGTCATTTCTCTCATGAAGCACCATAGCAAGCCCTGCCCTGACATAAGGAGATGGTGTGACCTGGTCAAGACCCAGTAGACACAGGCGACCTCTAGTGATGGCCTCCTGGTGGCCTCCTTGCTTTCCTAAGTGACCCAACCTTCAACTGGTGGCACGACTTTCTTTCAAATTCACAAGGCAACAGGGTTCCCAGTCAATTGACATTCACAAGGTGGATCCATGAGGCGCCAACTCACTCCCATGGCGGACCTGCTGAGGTTAACCAACCGACACTGCCTGGGCTTGCAGAGAGCATCTCGGCTTTGAACAAGATGAATGGATGGGCTCATGATTCAAGGAAGCAGGAAGGAGAAGGTGGGGGTGAGAGTGACCCCCTAAAGCAAACTGGCATACCTCATCAGAACCCAGGGCCCAGCACATCATTCCCGGGGTGCCCTCCTGCCAGGAGCCAGTAGTAGGCTACCCTTTAGAGCATCACTTTAGCTGGCACTGATTTGCCCTGAAAGCAAAGACTATCTCATTTGGATAACTCTCTTCATATGCTTGTTGGTGAATGTTAGATGAACAAATTCTGAAGAAATCATTTACAGAAAAGAAAACTAATGTCTGACACTGGCATTGTGCAGGGAGGTTCAGGGGTTCTTTTTTTCCTCTTTGACTTTGGAAGATGGTTTCCTGCTTTTATTACTCTCTATTTTGAGTCACCAAGAAGGAAGAATGGGGAGAGAGCAGTCAGGATGCCAGAGCTGAGGTTGTGTGGACCCAAAGCAGGTCCCCGAACAGGGAAAACATTGACTCCAGGAAAACCAGACTTGGAGCTCGATCAACTCTTCATTTCCTGGTGGAGCCGAACGCAAAACTTTAACCTTCACTGTGGTTTAAAGAAACCCAAAGGCTGGTGCATTGCTGGCCAGAGGGCAAAGGTGTCAGACTCATACAACCCAAGAGGTCGAGGGAAAACAAACTGACTTCAAGAATAGAAGCAACACAATTAGGGGAGATGACAGAGTTCAAGAAGGATCTTTCCCCTCCTCTTGGTGAAAGAGTCAAGGTCTCCCATCTCCTGCAGGGAACAGTGTTCCATGAGAACTTGGACGGCATGGCCCCAGCGCTGCAGCCCGTGTTCTAGCAGCCTTCCAAAACCACCCACTCTGCTCTATAAACAGATGCATACTGGCGGGAGGAAGCTCTGCTCACTTTGAGGATTTGAAAGGCATACAAAACCCAAGGAAACAAACGGTCACCAACGGAAGCTGAGCAGGCTCTGTGAGACCATGTTACCAAGCTGGCTGACTTTCAAGCCTGAAGAATAGTGTTGAAAAAATAACTGAGAAAGACTCGGGAAATTAGAGAAACCCAATTTTGGGTCAAAATACGAGTGTCTCCATTAGAGGAAAATAGATATTTAGAAAGTAATGTCAAGACCTTCTATCTTGACAAGCCAGGCCAATCAGGATCAAATGAGGTTACCAACTTAACTGGTTTCAGGGTTTTATAAAGGAAGTGGTGAAGAAATGAGGGATTTTGCAGAGTTGATAAACCAAAAGTGTGTGGTAGGAAATATTTTATCTTCACTCACTGCTCGTAGGAAAGTTGTCTGGGTCACCCTCTCTGGAAAACAGTATGGAGACACTTAATGGAACTCCCCTATGATCTGATGGAATTCCCATATGATCTAACAATTTTACTTCTTGGTATCTACCCCCAAAATTCAAAAACATTAACCCAAAAATATATGCATACCTATGTTGATTTCAGAGCCATATACAATAACCAAGACAAAAGTCTGGAGACAAATGAATGGAGAAAGAAGTTTTGGAATGAATCCCAAATGGAAGGCATCATAAGAGAAATCTCACCTTTAGTTACAACTTAGATGGAACTTCAGGGAATCTTACTAAGTGAACTGAGTCAGAAGGAGAAGTCAAATACCATCTGATTCCTACTCATGGTGAAATATAATAAAAGAAAGAATGGAATAGACCATATCTTATGAAACAACAAGCCCTTGTTCTTTCACCACAGAACCAAACTTACCAAGTGGGTCGGGGTGCCTGGGCTCTGTGCTGGAGGCCGGGGTGTGGGCAGGAGCTCGAGCTCTATATACCCAAACCAGAAACTTGAGCACTGTTGAGACTGTGTTGCCTAAACACAGTAAAAATGGTAATATTAAAGAGTAGGGCTGAGTTTTTGAAACTGTATGGATGTGTGTCCTAGACATATGGTCATAAGACAGCATGGCTAGACAGTCCTTAGAACCGGTGCCCCTGGTCCTGTTTTATTTGAAGTCAGTAGAATTCTATCCAAGGGCTTAAACAAGAGTGAGGCAGAGTTGGTCGCTTCATTGGGGCCCTTCAGCCTTTGGCAATTGTGTTCTGACCCACTCGTCTACCAACCGGAAGTCATGATCCCAGCACACAGCACGGCCTCTACGGGGGCCGTTAGATCTGGGATAAGGAGCTTCTAGGCTGATGATTGACTCATGAGATATCAAGTCATCGTCATTAGCTGTAAAACTATAAGGAAGTCTGTCCCAATTCATTCTCTTCGTTTATCACTGAGCAAGCACACTTGCTAACAAGTCTTAGAAAATCTCTCAGAGGGTTTGCTGATCTCTGAGTTACCTTCGCCCATGGTCCTTTGTGGGTCTATTTCTGGAACTTAAATGACTATGGGCCCCATATGGACTATGGAGTCCCTATGGACTCATCCCAGCACTGCCCCCTCGTTGAAAGAGTCAGAGTAAGATTTTAGGCCGGGATGGGAATAGAGTTTTTTTCTTAAAGTAGAAAATACTAGCTTGAATGTGTTTCACTTAATAAACGAACTAAATCACATATATTTGGGGTTACACTGGTTGTTGCCGTCATGATTACAGCAGAAGGCATTAGGGCTTGGGACCCAGGCTGGACTTCCCTGTTCTATATGTCACTCATCTTCTTCTAAGCCTCATTATTTTCCCTCCAAAATTCTCACAAGACCTTTCCTCGATAAAGTCTAGACCAGGAAAGTTTTACTAGCTAATATTTTTCATTGAGCTCAAACATATCTAACTTGCTTAGAATTTTGAATGTTTAGTTTTTTGGTGCATATTGAAGTTCAATCAAATTGTTTCAGAGTTTCAAAAAAAAATGAGGCTTGGAGAGATGATGAAAAACAATGAAAATTTTATCCCAGAAGTTTTGTTTTAGTTTTTTTTTGAAACATTGTGGGAGAGGAAGAGAGGAATAAAGTTTCATAATTCTCTGCTGACAGAAACATCTACCAAATGGGATGGGAAAGAAAATATTATCTGCCTCCAGGATTAAATTCTACAGGTGTGTTGAATATTTGTCTGTTAGGCAGATAGCAACCTCAGTCTTCTAGAGAATTCTAGACCTGTCAAAAACAGTTACAGTGAAAAATATTTTTTCTTGGGAAGCAGGAATATGTTAAGTCAAATGAAATGCATTCTTTTCAATTACATGCAAGCGGCAAAGGAAGTCACTCTCGAAATTCAGACCCATTTTTGCTGCATCCCGTCCTTAATTATCTAGACAAATATGGCAACTTCTAGCTCATTTTCCTGAGGATACCAAGCTTCAAACTAACTTTCAAAGGCAGCTCCCTTCACAAGGACATGGCAGCTGTTGGGCAACCACGGGCACATTCCACTCTAATGAGAGCCAAGGAACACCGCGCCAGCTCACTCTCAGAGACAACAGTCGTCGCCAGAGCACCAGCACTCAAAATAGAGTAGAGGAAAAAAGTTGAGTAAACTCGAAGACTTTCTTGATTAAAAACCTGACAGGGCGCCTCTGCACGAGGGAGAAGGGCCCAAGGACTCTGAGAGGTGACTTGGAGCAACTCTGTCAACTTCTCTGTAGATTAAATCATCCATATGGAGCCAAATCTCCAGGCATCCCTGTTCACTGTCGAGGAAAAGAAAGCAGCTTGGGGGAGATGGTATCTAGTTAACTGTGAGCCCCAAGCAGCCAAGTGGGAGGAGCCGGGTCCAACACACCTAGAAGCAGAGTCCCAGCCACGGAGTATGTGTTGTTGCTGGGTGCCACCAGAGCTGACCCTGGGTCTTTGCAGTTTAAAGTTATTTGCATTGTCTTAAGGCTCTTGTGCAAATCACAACAGGGGATTGGGACAGGAACGGATAAGGCAGTTTGATTCTAATAACTCGGGATATTATTTTAATTTCTATTATGAATCCAAGTCTACCTACTCTGGTCATCCTTCCTCTTATTCCCCCATGGGTCCTTTTTGAGGGGCTAGAAATATACCAGGGGGCCAGAGCGATAGTACAGCAGGGAGGGTGTTTGCCTTGCACATGCGGCCCACCCAGGTTCAATCCCGGCATCCCATAGGGTCCCCTGAGCACCGCCAGGAGTAATTCCTGAGCAAAGAGCCAGGAGTAACTCTTCAGCATTGCCATGTGTGACCCAAAAAGGCAAAAAAAAATAAATAAATAGAAATATACCAGGAGGAGCCCCCTGGCTACGTTGGGACCCCCATTTAAGAAGTGGGTCTGTAAGGATTAAAGGAGGGGGTCATGCCGGCTTGCCTCAGTCAGGTGAACACTACGTGGCTCTCACAGCTGCACAGAGGGTTGTGTGCTTGATGCAACATAATTCTTTCACCACTGCCCAGACATGCATGTCGGTAGAAAGCTTCTATGGCAGTGCTCGGTGCTCAGGGAGCACAGGAAGGGAGCACCAGAGGACAAGCGCTGAGCAGCCTGGGAGACCAGATGGGGCAGGCGGTGCTGTCACTGGGCAGGAGTTCACCTTCGGGGTGCCCCAGAGTCCTCAACTGCAGTAAAGCTGAATGCGGACTCCAACGTCCGCTTGACCTCCAAGGCGCCTCCAGCCACCCCTGCCCCTTCGCATTGATCCCAGGGAAGCATAGAGGCCATCCTGCACAGCCCTGCCCAGCCTCTGAGTCCCTCTAAGGAGCCTCCAATCACCCCCTGCCCCTTCACATTGATCCCAGGGAAGCACAGAGGCCCGTCCTGCACAGCTTCTCTCTCCTTTACGCATGACTCACGTGCACGGTTCGTCACTTGTGTTCAACTCACTCTGCAGCGTGTGTCGGTCTCACGCACTGGGAGTCTGTTCAGTACCTGCTGTCAACTCCGCCTAGTTCCCACCTGTGAACAAGTTCCTGCGCGTGGTGTAGCATTTCACAGCTTAACTGCCTCTCTAGAGTGTCTGTCTGCGAACCTTCCCCCACACCCCGACTGCAAGACTCCTCTGCATGGAGGACAGTGCTCACCGCCATAGCTGCTCTCATTGTACCGTGGGAGGAGGAGGAGGAGGGAAGAGGAGGAGGAGGAGCAGGAGGAAGGATCACTGACAAATGGATGGGTGGGAGTCAGAGAAGCCGTTAGTGTGCAGCTGATGGCTTCTCCCTCAGTCATAGAGGCTCCCCTTGAGTGTTTTGCTCTCCATGTGCTGAGGGGACTCTGAGCCCAGCGAGCTGTGCCCCTACCCCATCTCCTTGGCACTGGCTCCCTCCGCGGGAGGCCTGCTCTACAGCAGGCAACTACCCTGCACTACGGCAGGGAAGACGCTTAGAGGCAAATGGGAGTTTTATGAATATAATGTTAATAAAAATTGATTTTTGAAAATGAAGCTGCCTCTTTATTTTACCTGCAGGGTAGATAAACAAGCCACTTGAGTGATAAATGCTTTCCCCAGACCTAATTGGCCAAATATTCTTTTACTTAAGCAAGTTCCTATTTCACTATGGGCAAAGCAGCAGTCAAAGGATCAATTAGCTCTAGGAAGACTTGGGGGCGGGTCTGAGCAGGGACTGAAAAGCCCACCAGCACTTTAGGTGGTTCTGGGCGCCCCCTAGTCCCTACCTGCCCTGCTTCCCGTACCCCAAAGCAGGTGATGGGACCCCAACATCACCCCATAAACGACAGCTTTGCTTCCTCGTGACCTACCACACTCACATGATTTAAGCCATGGTTTGGGACATTGTTGGTGATTTATCGTATGAAAATGTAAATGATCCGGATGGCAGATGTTTTATATTTTCTGACCATTCATTTTCAGCAGGAATGTAATTAAAATTTATGAAGTGTATCTGCAGAATTGCATTGGCAATTGATGGTCTTCTCCAGGGTTGTCCAGGCGGGGATGATGAGTAATTGTGGACAGTGACATGTGATGACAAGGGCAGGACAGGATGTCTCTGCCACAGTGGGAGCTCCCAAACAAAGGACCTAGTTGTCCAGCTGACCACAGCCCACACCCCGAGGCAGGCAAGGCCGGACCTTCCTCAGCAAACCAAAACTCTGCCGGGCTCCTATTGCTCCACTTTGCCCCAAGGCCTTTGCCCTGAAAGTCCCAAGTCAGTCCCCTCGGGCCTCCTCATGTGTCCCCAGAGGCTGCTGTGAAGCCATGTATGAAGCCATTTGCCACCAAGGGCAGATTCCGGGATTCACACTGGAGCTTTGCTTCTCCCCACCCCTGAATCGCTGCCCGCGAGTGACACTGCTGCATGCCGGGCCTGGGCCTTTGGGGGTGTCGGCTGCTTTGTCATTAGCCCAGAGCTCTCCAGAAGCTTCTTTTTTGCGAAAGCGCGGGTTATCGATGGCGCCACTGTCTTCCGTCCCTGGTGGCTTGTCCCTGTGTGCTGGCCCTCTGTGAGGCGGCCACATCTGAGGCTCAGTCTGGCAGGGAAGGAGATCCTCGATCCCATCTGGAAGGGTGCAGAGGACGGCGGTGCCCCCGGCAGAAACCTCCAGGTGCCCCAGTTCTCCCTTGGAATCCCAGCAGCGGTGCATGTTCACTGTCCCCTCCTGGGCAGCCTGGGTCCTGGCCAAGGTCAATCCTCTTCCCGACTTTGACCCCCGTTTCCCTCTGCTTCTCCTTCCATAGAGCCTTGACATAACCTTGGCCTGAATTGGATCCTGATGCTTCCTAGGCAGCCCCGCTACCTCCTACCAGTCTGGAACCATCAGCGCCAAGAGCTCCCAAGTCGTGCTCCAAGGGAACAAAAGACAAAAGCTGAAGAGGTGCCTAGTCAGGCGGACTCTCCCCATCAGGCATCTGGCTGGCAGCTCCCAGCACAGCCTTTCCTCCCTGCTTCTTCTCTGGCCTTCTACGCCCTACCCAGGAAGACAGCCCAGCCCAACGGAGCCCAGCCCGGCCCAACCCATCGTGCCCAGCCCAGCCCAGCCTAACCCAGCCCAGTTGAGTCCAGCCCAGTCCAGCCCAGTCCAGTCTAGCCTAGTCCAGCCCAGCCCCAGCTCAGCCCTGCCCAGTTCAGTCCAGTCCAGCCCAGTTCTGCCCAGCCCAGTCTAGCCTAGTCCAGCCCAGCCCCAGCTCAACCCTGCCCACCCCAGCCCAGTTGAGCCCAGCCCAGCCCAGCACTAGGTTCCTCCACACAGAACCAATAAGGGAAGGAAATGGGGTTTGGACTGAGTCAGTTGAGATTCACCGCTCTGCATCCATACCCCACACCCAGAGATTCAACTGGCAGATCTCATTTGGATCCAAGAACACTCTGCCACAAGTTGTAGGTGATGTTTATTGGGAACCGCGAGAGCCTAGTAAGGTCTCATCTGTTGGGGAACCAATGCAGCAGTGACTGGTCATCTTGCAGCTGCTCGCAGCAGCTTGCTTGAGAAGGAACTCATTTTGTGAAGAGCTACATGCATAGTGCACATGCATCCAGGCACATAGTTCATGCTTTTATATCTAGCTTACCTTTACAGCAGTGTCGCCCGTAGGTAGCACAGATTCAAATAGTTACCTCCCAATGTGTAACTCTGTCAAATGAGATAAAGAGAAATGAAATAATAAATCCCCTACCTTGATTTATAAGGTACTTCCTGCCACCTGCCCTTCAGGTGCTGCAGGTGTGGCTGCAGTGCCCAGCTGTGTCGGCAGATGGCAGACAGAAGATAGACTTGTCTATACCCAGGGCTCTGCCCAGTGGGTCCCGGATGGTTGATGGTCTGACACAGAAAAATACTAGGCCCCCTGGGATGAACCCAGAGCCACGGCAGAGCCTGGCAAACTACCCATGGTGTATTTGATGCCAAAAACAGTAACAATAGTGATTCTCATTCCTAATGAATGGAGACATTACTGGTGCCTGCTCGAGCAAATCGATGAACAACGGGAAGACAAGTGATACAAGTGATACCTTGAAAATTACAATAAGATCAAACCAGAGCACAGATCTTCACAAAGAATTATCCAAATTTTGTTCTAAAGGTTTGAAGTCTAATATAAACTCTTTAGAATAATAAGACTATGAATCAGATTTCCCTAAGGTTGGTATTTGGGATGAGAATTCTTCTATTTTTCACACCGTCGTATTTTCCAGACTCTCTGGAAAGCACGCATGAGGCACGCAGTGAAAACAATAACTAACAATGCTAGGGTGCAGATGGAGACGACTGGGGGGATTTGTAAAAGTTTAGTCGAAGACTAAAATAGAAAGTGCAATATTGAGTGAAGCTGGGGGAGGTGAAGGGAATCAAACACCCTCTCTCTTCTCTGCAAACTTTAGTTTCAGCTGTTGCCAGAATGTTTACCCAGGCAGGGCTGAGAGTCTCCTGACAGGCTGAGGCGCTTTCCCCGCGGCTGTCATAATAAAAAGACGTTAGCATTTGAGTATTTGGGCAAAATGTTTAGCACTCAAACATTTGTATTTTATTTTTCAGTTTTCAAAACAACTTTAAATCCCTCTTTTCAAAACAGCCTTCAGTGGCGTCACTCCTGGCGAGCAGGTGTCGGGGGTGCAGCTGGAGCAGGGGCAGCGTGTACCCCTAAACCCAGAGCCCAGCCAGGTGAGGCGGCCACCGGGATGTGTGCTGGGCCCCTGGGATGGAGAAGCTGGTCAAGGTCAGGACTACTGCACACCTAGGCCTGGGGCCCACTGCCACAGTGGCCAGAGAGGCCTCGGCATGGCCATGTCAGAGAAGGGCTGGCGTTGAGGTCAGGTGCAGTTGGGTGCAGAGTATCTGGCCAGAGGGAAACAGCTCTGCAGAGCAGCAGAGAGAGTGACGGTGTGGTGGTCGTGGCAACTCCTGGCACAGGCAGGGAGGGTCCTGGGGGTCCCTGACAGCTGCCCCCCAAGGACAAAGGCAGAGGCATGCCTGCAGGCACCCAGAGGAGGCGTCCTGCCCCGTCCAGAGCCCAGCTTAGCCAGGGTCAGCTGGGCACAGAAGCGCCTTATCCAGTGGGCTCTGTCTGTGTGGGATCTCTCGAGCCTGGGGCCAGGCCATCAGGGAGCTTCACAGAGGCCAGTCCGGGCCCTGATGGAGCCCAGCCCTGGGCCAGGCAGAGGAGACCCCCACCACAGCATGGGGCCATGACAGGCGTCGAGGGTGACAAGGTGGCTGACAGTTCTGGAGGACGGGCTGCGCCGCAGCAAGAGCTGTCCAGCAGAGCTGCGAGAGTTGCCTTCACAAATGCTTCTCTGCCTGACTAGTGTGTGCGGGCCTGACAGCTGTGCCCAAACCCCACCCCACCCCCACCCTGCACGCTACTCCCGTGGGGTTTCACCTGGGACAGTCCTGAGGAAAGCTGGGCCTAGCCCTCAGGGCCTAGACTCACCTGTTCTTGAGCAGGCCACGATGCCCTTCCAGAACCTTCTTCCATGAGGATGTGGCTGTCTGTAGTTTCTATTCCACCAAGGGAAGCTCTGGGCACTTGGGGGAGGACGTGCACAAGGAAGCAATTCTTCCTTAGACAGTTGCACTCGGTGCTCGACCCCACAGGCGACGTGGAAGAGGGAGGCCCCTCAGTCTCCCACAGGGGAAACCCTAATCCTAACTCACCTCCAGAATTTCAGTGCACAACAGGGTGTTGGCCACAGCATGAACAGCAGAATCCACTATTCGAGTGACCTGCCACACCCCACTCCTACCACACTCTCTGAGGTGACTCTCCACACCCCACTCCTACCACACTCTCTGAGGTGACTCTCCACACCCCACTCCTACCACACTCTCTGAGGTGACTCTCCACACCCCACTCCTACCACACGCTCTGAGGTGACTCTCCACACCCCACTCCTACCACACTCTCTGAGGTGACTCTCCACACCCCACTCCTACCACACTCTCTGAGGTGACTCTCCACACCCCACTCATACTACACTCTCTGAGGTGACTCTCCACACCCCACTCCTACCACACGCTCTGAGGTGACTCTCCACACCCCACTCCTACCACACTCTCTGAGGTGACTCTCCACACCTCACTCCTACTACACTCTCTGAGGTGACTCTCCACACCCCACTCCTACCACACACTCTGAGGTGACTCTCCACACCCCACTCCTACCACACGCTCTGAGGTGACTCTCCACACCCACTCCTACCACACGCTCTGAGGTGACTCTCCACACCCCACTCCTACCACACGCTCTGAGGTGACTCTCCACACCCCACTCCTACCACACTCTCTGAGGTGACTCTCCACACCCCACTCCTACACTCTCTGAGGTGACTCTCCACACCCCACTCCTACCATACTCTCTGAGGTGACTCTCCACACCCCACTCCTACCACACTCTCTGAGATGAATCTGTACTCCCACTCCTACCCTGATCCCTGGAGTGATTTTTTTTTGTGCCCCTCTAGCTCCTTGGCTACTAGGTCCGTTGTAGTTTCATGTTCACCTCCAGCTTGGAATCCACCAGCTGCCAGTGCACCCAGAGCTCCCATCACTCATCCCCCTCCCGCTCCGAGGGCCAGGCCTGGACAAAGCATCCGGGAAAGGCAGCCTTGGTCTGGAACAAGCTTTCCAGCGCTGGTCTTCCCCACCCCCAACTCCCAGGCCTAGCTCGTATCCAGGAAACAATTGTCAACTCCCAATGGCATCTCTCCTCTCTCCACACAGCCTATGGCGTTTCCCACCCTCACTTCCCAGCTCAATCTTCACCCAAGTTCCAGAAAAGCTCTTGACTAACTTAGCTAGACTCATGCCTGCACCGTGGATAGACCATGATAAAATCCCTGAGTGGACAGCCCCGTTGTGGGGACAGGCCAGGGCTGTCCCTGGGAGAGGCATTCTTGCACCCAGCTCATCCTGAACTTAATGGGTTTTCTTCCACGTTCCAGATGGAGGCAGAAGCCCAGGTCGTGTGACCAGTCCCCTGTGACCCCAAGACTTGAGGGTGCAGGGCACAGAGCCCCTCAGAAAGTGGCTTTCCAAAGAGCAGCATGTCCTGTCTCGAAACGGGACAGGGACCCCGAAATGTGAGGTCTGAGATGGGGTCTGAGATGGGGCAGGTGACTGTTCACTTCCCATGTGGTGGGGACCCAGAGGGTGGCACTGCCGCCACCGTTCCCAAGGGCCATCTGGAAACCCCTCTCCATCCTCAAACTGTTGATGTCCCCAGAAGTGGGGCCCTGAGCACCCTGAGTCAGCACCGTTACAGAGGAGAGTGTGGGACAGTCCTGTGTTCATACCGTGTCTGTACTTATGTGTACGCACATGAGGATGTGTGCATGTATGTGTGAGAGGGACTGTGTGAAGGTGAGTGTGTGCATGTCAGCGTGCTGAATGTGGTGTGCACGTGAGTTGACTGTGTAAGAGTATGTGACATATAAGGGTGTGCATGTGCATGTGTGTGGAAGTGTGTGAGCATACCGTGTGGGTCTGCTCAGAGAGGGTGTGTACACATGCTTATGTGCGAGTGTGCACGGGTGAGAGTATGTGTGTGCTTGTGCAGTGTGGGGGGTGTGAGACTGCAGATGTGTACAGATACATGCATATTTGTGTGTGCATGAATGTGAGGGTGTGCGTGTGTGTGAGCATGCCATGTGCATGAGCGTGCCATGCGTGTGTGCTTCTCACTCATGAGGACATGAGTTGTGACTGTGAAGCTGGTTAAGTACAAAGTGCATTCATGGTTTATCACAACCTGATCAGCCATTAATCTCTCATTTTGATGGAAAGTTCAGCCTAGAGAGTGCTGTGAGGTGTCCTGGCATGATGGGGTTCGGGGAGCCAGAGCAGAGCTTGGTCCCTTGGGAGCACCTGTGCCCTCACCCTGTGCCCTTCTGGGACCTGGAGGCACCCCAGACGCACCCCAGAGTCACACAGGGCCAGGGCCAGAACAGAACAGAGACAGGACAGGCAGCCGGGAAGGAAGGAGGGTGGGGAGGGGCGGTGCTCTTCAGGTGCAGAGTGTGAATACAAATGCAAAACAGGACGCTTCCATTCAGTAAATATTATCGTTTTTATTCACTCATTAATTAAGGTGCTTAATTGCTGCTGTCAAAAGACTCCGGAGTCAGAGGCTGGCTGCCTGCTCTCTGGGCTGAGGGGCCCCAGTTCCAGGGCTTGGGGCTGCGGCTCAGCAGAACAGCTGCCTTGGAAGGAAGAGCTGGGGAGTGGGGAGGGGGAGGAAAGCTGGGGCAGGCTGCAGGGCTTGTAGGGGGCAAGTTGGTGGGGAGTAGGTGGGCAAGAAGGTTGGGAGGGAGTCTGAAGGGAGGGGAAGGAGGGAGGGGAAGGAAGGAAGGAAAGGAGGAGGGAAGGAAGAGGAGGTAGGGAAGAGGAGGCGAGGAAGAAAAGAGGAGGGATGAAGAGTAGAGGAAGGAAAGGGAAGAGGGAGGGGAGGAGGAGCAGAGAGGGAGGGGCATGGGAGGGGAAGGTGGAAGGAAGAGGGGAGGGAGGAGGGAAGGAAGAGGGGAGGGAGGAGGGAAGGAGGAGGGGAGGGAAGAGGGAAGGAAGAAGAGAGGGGGCCAGAATTCTCCTTCTGCCTCTTTCCTGTCCTCCCGGTGCCCCAGGCCAGCGTTCTCAGCTCCCCTCTGCTTGGGGAGGGTAACTGTCCAGCACTCACCTAGTATCCAGTGACTTGTGTGGTGTCCAGTGCGGCGCTGACCTCGAGAATGACAGACAAGTGCCAGGCAGGCCCACCAGAGTGCCCAGCGGGGCCAGTATGACCCAGCAGGTGGGTGCCAGGGCTGAGTCCCAAGATAGTGCCATGGTCACCTGCCTCCACCATCACGGTCAAGCATGGAGGACTCTCAATGGCCCTGGGACTGGCCACCGAGTGGGCAAGAGGACTCCACTGTGGCTCTGCTGATGCCGCAGCTGCCCAATGCTCCAGAGTGCTCCAGGCAGAGTTTGAGAGGACCCAGAGACTCCGGGGACCTAGAGGTCTGAGGGACCCAGAGTCTCCGGGCTAGGTCTGGGGGACCCAGGTCTCCGGAGACCTAGAGGTCTGGGGGACCCAGAGTCTCCGGGTGCAGAGTCTCCAGGATCTAGAGGTCTGAGAGGACCCAGAGTCTCTGGGGTGCAGTCTCTGGGGTGTAGAGTCTCCGGGGTGCAGAGTCTCTTGGGTGCAGAGTCTCTGGGGTGCAGAGTCTCCGGGGGGTGCAGAGTCTCCAGGGACCTAGAGTCTCACTGCTCCTAGCCCAGCGGTGAGCTCTCAGGCAGGAGGGGGCCCAAAAGCAGCAGATCTATCTCGTGCTCCTCACTGATGTTTCCTGAATCTCACAGGCAGCACCTGTCTCTTAGGCGACTGCCCGTGCCCTCAACTTCCTCGCCTGGGGTGGCTGGAAGCATCCCGATGGCGAGTTTCCCCACACCAGCCAGACCAGACAGGGCCAAGGGGGCCTTCCTGCTGCCTCCCCCGGCCGTGCCTCCTAGGGCTGGCCTCTGCCTCTGCTCTGGACTCGGGGACACCTGGGGTTTATTCAGGTGGCGCTGGACGCCTGGGGCCCTGCAGCTGCCGGTAGCTGGGGCCCACGTGTCTGCCCCCAGGGCCGCCCGGCCTCGGCAGCCTTTGAAGCGCGGTGTGGAGTAGGGGTGCAGAGGCCCCTTCTCACTTTCATGTCTGTCGGAGTTGAGTGCGAGGTCAGGAGGTGAGCCAGAGTTCACCAGAGCTGAGTGATGGCGCGGGGCCGGGGGTGTCCAGGCCCCCAGTGCTCACAGAACTCTTGGCTGATGGATGGGCCTGAGCAGCGGGGGGGTCCCCACCCCCTCCCCACGCCTCCTGGGGCCTGGGAACCCAGTGGTACCCCAGCCAGGCTGACAGTGGGGGACAGAAAGGACAACGGGGGGCTTCCTCGGGGGTCCTCCCTGGTGGGAGAAAATGTGGTGCCCGCCCACATGCCAGCAGGAGCCCACAGCAGTGACCAGTGGCCAGCCTCGCCACAAGCCTGTGGCCAGCAAGGCAAACTCCTCTCGGGCCCTTCTACTGGCTGATGCTTTGAGAGCAGAAAAGAGAAGTGGGGCTGAGAAAGAGAAGAGGAAGAGGAAGAGGAAGAGGAAGAGGAAGAGGAGTGGCATACATGTTTTGGGGACAGCTGGGCACTCAGCGGCCCGAGGCTTTGCAAAGAAGCACCTGGAACTGAGCCCCCTGGATTCGCACATTCGCTCCACCTGCACACCTGCTCTGCCCAGGGGCTCTTCCCAGCAGGTCTGCCTCGCCCTCCCAACCCCACTGCCCACCCTTGCACGCGGATCCAAGCATCCCTCTGAGCGGCAGAGGCCTGAGGGCTCGGCTCCTGGTGTGTTTCTGGGCAGAAACAGGGCTAAGGTGGGGTTAGGAGGCACAGAGGGTCATGCCAAGGAGAGGCCATCACTGCCCACTACGACAAGGCCAGCCCAGCCCACCCCTGCAGGCAAAACAGCCAAGAAGGGTGTCAGATGTCCCAGGAGGCTCAGCAGGGCTGTCGGGTGCAGCTGCTGTCCGAGGGGCCCTGTGACCAGAACTGGGGTGAAAGTGAGGTCGAAAATGAGGTGACCTCTGCCTTCCTCCTGCCCCCTGGCCTGGCCACAGAGGAGGGTGGCAGAGGGCGGGGACAGCATGCACTCATGCAGGAGAAGCACCGCCTGTCCCTGGCAGAGGAGAGCAGGCCAGGACATAGCAGGCCAGGACCTGCAGGCCGGACATAGGGGTCCGGACACAGGGGCTGGGACACAAGGGCCCCTACCTGAGCTGGGAGCAGCCCAGCCCCAGCTCTCCCCAGCAAGGGGCTCTCCCAGTGGGAATCCCTCTTAAAGGCATACCCGCTTCTCAAAGGTCTCTTAAAGGGGCAGTAATGTATACTTAGGAGATGGCTAAGACAGTCGAGGCCAGGGTTCTGAACCTTGCCGGAGACTATAAATAGGGGCCCCAGGAGAGGGATCCAGGGGGCTTCTGGATAGAGAGAGCATTGGCCTCTGGTGTCTTATGGCCAGCACCTGGCCATGGGGCCCCTGGTGCCTGAGCCGGACAGCCAGCACCAGGAAGGAGAAGCTGCTCCTGGTGCTTAGGCCCGAGGGCCAGCACCAGAGCCACGTGGCCTGGCACCAAGACTATAGGGCTACAGGGCCCAGAGCAATGGGGGCAACAGGACTAAGTGGTGGAACTCAGAGAAATAGTTAGGGACTGAAATAGGAAATAGAGGCGACAGGATGAAACAACGTGAACAGGGAAACAAAGACGGGACATAGTGGGGGCGCCCAGAGAAAAGAGGCCTGAAGAGAAAAGCCCTGAGCAGAAAGGACCTGAGGAAAAGGGTCCTGAAAGGAGAGGCCTGGGAGAGGGCCTGAAGCATGAAGAACATCCGGAAGAGAGAGGCTCTGACAAAGAGGAGCCTGCACAGAACCCCCGAGAGAGGCCGCCTGCAGGAGAACCCGCCGAGAGAGCCAAAGGTTCCTGGAGAGACGTTCCTGCAGCGAGCAGAGGTGAAGCAAAAGCAACGATTAAAGAGTCACCTTCACGACCCTCTGGCCTTGCTGTTTACTCCGTGGGGAACAGCGAGGCCCCAGACACAGGCGGGGCCCTAACGGACAGTGGGTACTGCTGGGACCCAGCTAGACCCTGGCATCTGCTGGGTCACCTCTGACCCCAAGTACTGTTAAGGCTATAGAATCCACAGGAGGCCCCCTTGAGCCTGGGGTCTCGGGACCTCCCTGAGGGGAAAGCCACCACCCCCTCCACCTCCTCTACATTCATTTACAAGCCTGAACATCCCTCTTCTCAGCAGTGGCAGTCTGATGGGGTCTTGCACTCCACAGCACTCATAGCATCCAGACACACTGGGCGCCCAACAGCCTAGCCGGAGTGTAAAATACTCGGCAAAAAGAGAAAGGCAGGTGTTTATTAGGACATTAGCTCTGAGCGCCACTCAAGGGCTGCCCAGAACCCTGAGTCCCTGCAAACCTCGGTGGGCAGCTCCGCCTCTACCAGCTCGTTTCTGCTGAAAGAGGGCTTTGAATGTGCTTCTTCGGGTACGTGCTGTGTGCTAGGACAGAGGGAGGCAGAGGCTCGCAGTTCCCAGATATCAGTGGCCTGCAAGGCAACAGTGATCCAAAGGACATGTAGAATAGATGAAAAACCGTCACCAACATCAGAAATGGGGTAAGAGAGGAGAAAGGAGGTTAACACCAGCAGTTAAATCAGCGGTAAGATATTGGAGCCTCCTGCCCCGCACTTGAACATGCAAAACAATTGAAATCAATTAATTTTAAGGGAAGTGTCTTACCAGATTACCTCTCAAGGGGGAGATAATTTTTTGAATGATATGAGAATTATTTTTAAATAATTTTTTAGCTTATGGGATATATGGAAGAAGAAATTTTTAGACACAGGATTCCAGACCAGCTTTCGAGGAAAACAAAGCTGTGTCTGTCATTTCCAGTGATTTGGTTGAGTGGTCGAGAGAGAGTGAGAGAGAGAGAGAGAGAAGAGAGAGAGAGAGAGAGAATCATTTTCCCAACAAACATGCCAAGTCAACATTGCAAACAAAGGCAACTGGCCATAGGGGCAAACTGGAGACTCTTCAAGGATAAAGGATAGTCTTGGGATGCAGAAAGGTTTACGTGTTAGTGGATGAAGACATTCTATGTATTAGCAAAGTGAATTCAACAAAACCAAAGGGGTGGCAGATTACAGGCAGGGTTTGGTCCCATGTTACTCTACAATCCAGGAAGTTGTGAGCATGTTCTCGCCTCATTCTTAGCCAGAGAGATCTCACATAGGCAGTGCCTCAGGTGCAAGAACAGAGATGTTGAATTCACTTTAGCAACTGTTCCCATTTTTGACTAATAAATCATAAATTAAGACAATTCTTTAACAGACTGAGGGATGCATCTTCCAAAACTCACAGCAAATTTTTTTTGTTAGGACACAAGATGAGTGCAGCAGGCTGGGGCGCAAACCCCTGTTTCTGTCTCCAGGGTCGCCGGGAATCCCAGGGCAGTGCTTAGCATGAGGGCCTGGGAAGGGAGCCTGAAATCCTCTCGGAGGCAAAGACAAATTTTACTGCAGGGGGGGGCGCAGGGGGCTGGAGCAAGAAGCAGAGAAGGCCATTCCTTTGCAAGTCTGAACACAAGGTAAAGTTATTGGAGGTCTTCTTCCTGCAAGGACAGCAAATTAGATGAAACAAAGGTCCTGCTTTCTGAGCCAGTGGGGGGCAATGTGACGGGAAGGGACAGGTCAGCAGACTGGGCCAGTGCAGACCTGAGTGCAAGAACCGACCTGGCTCAAGCCGTAGCACGCACGCACGCACGCACGCACACACACACACACACACACACACACACACACACACACTCTGTCAGAATGGATCGCAGACATAAATGTTGGAATGAACGTGAGAGAATGTCACGAAGAAACAGGACTGCATCAGCGTGGAATTCTTTTAGAATAAGATATCTGAGACATGATACCAAAAAGCAAAACAATCAGAGAAAAATCTGGTAAATTGAACTTAATTAAAATTAGGACCTTTTTCCTTCAAAATACACCAGGAATAAAGTAAAAAGGCAAGCCACAGACTGACAGAAAATATTTGCAAATCATACGTCCTAAAAATAATTATGTCCAGAACATAAAGAAATCTAACAACTTGAGTCTAAGAAGATAATTAGCCCAGTTATAAATAGGCAAGAGATTCAAATGGAAAATTTTTCCAAAAGAAAATGTATAAAGTGGCCAATGAGACCATAAAAAGCTTCTCAATATTGTTAATCATTACATAAATAAAAATTAGAACAATGAGAAACCGCTTCTCACCCACTAGGATAGCTACAACCAAACTGTCAGACAGCACAAAAGTTTGGGGAGGAAACCCAGATCTTCATGCACTGCGGTGGTGGTATAAACCTGTACAGCCACTCTGGAAAACAGCTTAGTAGGCCCAGAAATAGTAAACGTGAATTCACCTCACAACCTAGAAATTCTATTCCTAGGTATCTGTTCAAGGAAAATGAAAAGGTGTGTGCCCACGAAGATACACAGGGTCACTCTTCTTCACAACCAGCGTACACCCACACACTCCCACTGTCAGATGGGCCCTCCATGAAACGGATACTATTTCTCAATAAAATGAAGCATTGAGGTGTGATGCAGCCTGGATTAAGCCCAGAAGCCCATTTCAGAATGAAAGCAGCCTTACATAGGCTTCACCCCCACACTCATGCACTGAGAGTGACCTCTGAACCCCGCTAAGTGTGGCAAGAAGGCAGGAAGGCAGGAAGGCAGGAAGGCGGAAGGCAGGAAGGCAGGCAGGCAGGAAGGAAGGCAGGAAGGAAGGAAGGAAGGAAGGAAGGAAAGGAAGGAAGGAAGGAAGGAAGGAAGGAAGGAAGGAAGGAAGGAAGGAAGGAAGGAAGGAAGGAAGGAAGGAAGGAAGGAAGGAAGGAAGGAAGGAAGGAAGGCAGGCAGGCAGGCAGG
>JAJIBD010034116.1:0-19636 GCA_021461705.1 Cryptotis parvus
CCCTGTGCCCTGGGCTCTGTCCCTGTGCCCTGGGCTCTGTCCCCTGTGCCCTGGGCTCTGTCCCTGTGCCCTGGGCTCTGTCCCTGTGCCCTGGGGCTCTGTCCCCTGTGCCCCTGGGCTCTGTCCCCTCTGCCCTGGGCTCTGTCCCTCTGCCCTGGGCTCTGTCCCCTGTGCCCTGAGCTCTGTTCCCTGTGCCCTGGGCTCTGTCCCTCTGCTCTGACTCTGTCCCCTCTGCTCTGACTCTGTCCCCTCTACCTTCACTTTCTTTCTTTTTGTTTCTCTTCCTCCCACCCTGAAGATTTTGTTCCCTCAACCACTGCTGGAGAGAGTCTCCAAGCACAGTGCCCTTCCTTTGGGGTGCCTGCCCTTGCAACTGACCCTGTATATCGCCCCTAAAAGGTAAAGTCAGCTGTAGAGAAAGAATGGAAACTGATCAGGCAGAACAATCCTGATGTGCAAGGCAGTGAAAGCCATCATGAAAGTCATCGTGACTCACGGAAGTCAAGAAGAGAGTCACAAACTGGGCGCCAGTGAGAGCTTCAGACGCCCGCGAGCCAATGAGAGAGACCTAGTGACACATGAGTCAGTGAGAGAAACCCAGAGACACATGGGAGCCAATGAGACCGGAGAAGCACAGGAGAGAGGCCCAGAGAGGCATGGGGGGCCAATGAGAGAGGCGGCTCAGGGACACACGGGAGCCAATGGGAGAGGCCCAGAGAGAGGCCCAGGGACACACGGGAGCCAATGGGAGAGGCCCAGGGACACCACGGGAGCCAATGGGAGAGAGCCTGTACCAAACTGCTGTGGAGGGAATCTGTTAGTCCTTCGGGCCTTCCTAGGGGTGCCAGGAGGCCCCGTGGTACTAGGCCACATGCTCCAGCTCTTTGCGCTCTGTCGGTAACCAGGGAAAGGCCTTTGAGGAGAGAGTCCTGGGTAGCCACGGCGTCATTTCAGAGGCCGTGCTTTATGGCCGAGAGGGGACTCCCAGCAGAGAGCCGGGGTGCGGGGGAGAGGGCTGGGGTGGCCGTGAGAAGGGGGCTCGCTTCCTCGGGATGCTCAGAGCCCGTGTCCGTGTCTGACTCCCAAACGGGCCTGTCGTTTTGCTTCATATTTCATTGCACATGGCGTTTTACTATGCACGGGCGCTGGATCCGCAGAGTAGCTCGGGCGGCGCGCCTCAAAGTGTGTGTGCATGAACAGACGTTATTTTTAGCGGGAGGCTTGGCCGAGGTGGAGCCCACATGGAGGGAGATTACGGTCTGACAGGCCCCAGCTCCTAGGCTGTTGCGTGCTCATACCGCCGTCCGTGTGAGCCCAGGACCCAGCGCTGCCCCTCCGGGGCTGGTGGCTGCCAAAGGAAGCTCTTAGGTCTAAACAACCCGCACAAACGGATGAGCCACCCCCGCCGGGCTCAGCTGGGCCTCAGTGGAGCCAGATCGGGCCCCTGCTCCAGGGCTTACAAATGCCGGACCGGTTCTCATGCTGCAGAATCCTGCCCGCTGCCAGCCAGCATGCTCTTCCTCCTCTAGCAAAGCTTTTTCTCCGCCGGGGCTCTCTGGCTGCTTGGGGCTCAGGGTCCCCCCCTCACAGGCCTGGCCCTGCAGCCCTCCGCACTGCTTGCATTGGCAGACTCGGAGCTGGCCCATGGGCTGACCGCTCGTACCCTCTGAGGGATCAGAGTTCAAGGCCGAGAGTGGAGGCTTAGTTGCTGCAAGGGGCCACCAGGGAGGGACAGTGACAGAGGCCTATGGTCATTCAGTCCATGTCACTCTGCAGAGCTGGCTCTGGGCTCCAGGCAGTGAGTGAGACTCAGACGTTCCTCCCTGCCAGAGCCGGGCAGGGGGGCTCTGGGGCTCTCTACGAGAAGGGAGGTGACACCCCCGCCCCCTTGCTTGGTCTGCCTGAGGCTGCAACTTCTAGACAATTTCCTGAAAGGTAGCTGAGGCTGTTCTCTGTTGTGTGGTTGCGGCATTCCTGGTGTGGCCTAGGGGACCCTCTCATTTCTCTCCTACACAGTCTCTTTAGCTGGGGTTCTCATGTTCTTTCATCTTGGCTCTGATTCTGACTGACCTCTAGGATCTTTTGAAAGAGGAATTAAATTATTTATTTAAGATATTTATGGGTGTATTTGGTCCTCTTAAAAAATTGAGGGTTTTTGCCATTTTAGTGTCATTTTTGTTTTTCTATCTCCTTGCTCAGGTGTAAAGTTTTGCACTTCAGATTTGCTCTTTAGTAATCTCCATGCTGTTTAAACAAGAGTCTTGGGGCTAGAGCAATACTTCAGCGGGTAGGACTGTTTGCCTTGTACACCGCTGACTCAGGTTCGATCCCTGGCTCCTCGTATAGTGCTCCGAGCTCTGCCAGGAGTGATCCCTGACCACAGAGCCAGAAGTGAGCCCTGTGCACTGCTGGGTGTGGTCCCCCAAAAACAAAACTCTCCAGGAGACTTAAATATGTATTTTTTTAAACAAAAATTCATGTTAATTCTAAACCCTCTTTACAAAAAGTTATGGACTAAGGAATGTAGGAGCTTTTTCCTCTGAAGTGCCTGCCGACCATCTTTCATATTATTTTTTGAAATTTTGGTCCTTGGTATTAAAAATAATTTTATGTATTTATTCATGCATCTATCTATCTATCTATCTATCTATCTATCTATCTATCTATCTATCTATCTATCTATCTATCTATCTATCTATCTATCTATCTATCTATCTATCTATCTATCTATCTATCTATCTATCTATCTATCTATCTATCTATCTATCTATCTATCTATCTATCTATCTATCTATCTATCTATCTACCTACCTACCTACCTACCTACCTACCTACCTACCTACCTACCTACCTACCTACCTATCTATCTATCTATCTATCTATCTATCTATCTATCTATCTATCTATCTATCTATCTATCTATCTATCTATCTATCTATCTATCTATCTATCTATCTACATATCTATCTATCTATCATCTTTGCTTTTTGGGTTACACCCTGTGATGCTCAGGAGTTACTCCTGCCTCTGCACTCAGGAATTACTCCGGTGGTGTTCAGGGGACCATATGGGATGCTGGAGATGGAACCCAGGTTGGTCGCATGCAAGGCAAATGTCCTACCTGCTAGATTATTCCTCCGGCTCCGGTTCCGTGGTATTTAAAAAATAAATGTTTTTCAGTATTCCTGTATATACTAAACTATTTGAACTATTGACTGCGTTATTCCAACCCCTGTCTCCAGTGGAACGGTGTGTCTTGCTCCCTTCTTTGCCCCCCAGATTCAGATCCGCTCCTCTCTCATTTGGCAGTTTGCTTTCTTCTGTGAAATTGGCTCTTCAGGCGTCAGTCCGAGTCCCTGCCACGGGGTCAGTCTTGCCTGCGCAGTAGCCACGCCCAGTGCTGGGCCACTTCCAGGGTCATGTTCGCCACAGCTTCGGGAGTGAGGCGTGTGGGGTGCACGACCACAGCTGTTCGCACAGACATTCGTGTGACTGGACGTGTCTGCACATGGGTGGGGCCCAAAGGTACAGCTTGCTAGGGCGACGGCTGCTGGCCTCGAGCATTCAGAGCTGTGACTTCCCGGCTCGGTGTTTATCTGCAGTGAGAGGAGCTCAGCTCCTCGCCTGTCTTTGCTTCCTGGTGCTGGAATATTTTATTTCCCCGGCGGTGTTTCTCTTCTGTTTTGTACAGCACCTGTGTTTAGTAGTCACTCCTGGCTCCGTGCTCAGGGCTCACTCCTGGCTCCGTGCTCAGGGCTCACTCCTGGCTCTGTGCTTAGGGGATCACTCCTGGCTCTGTGCTCAGGGCTCACTCCCGGCTCTGTGCTCAGGATCACTCCTGGCTCTGTGCTCAGGGCTCACTCCTGGCTCTGTGCTCAGGGGATCACTCCTGGCTCTGTGCTCAGGGGATCACTCCTGGCTCCTGTGCTCAGGGCTCACTCCTGGCTCTGTGCTCAGGGGATCACTCCTGGCTCTGTGCCTCAGGGATCACTCCTGGCTCTGTGCTCAGGGCTCACTCCCGGCTCTGTGCTCAGGGATCACTCCTGGCTCTGTGCTCAGGGCTCACTCCCGGCTCTGTGCTCAGGGATCACTCCTGGCTCTGTGCTCAGGGCTCACTCCTGGCTCTGTGCTCAGGGATCACTCCTGGCTCTGTGCTCAGGGGATCACTCCTGGCTCTGTGCTCAGGGCTCACTCCCTGGCTCTGTGCCTCAGGGCTCACTCCTGGCTCTGTGCTCAGGGATCACTCCTGGCAGGGCTCAGGCGCCCTGTGTGGTGTCGGGACCAAATCTGGGCGAGCTGCATGCAAGGCCAGTGCCTTCGCCCCCACTATTGCCTACCCCCTCCCCGTTCCTTGCCATATGTCTGTGTCTGGTTTCCTTTTTAAAATTTTAATTCTTCTCATCTGTTAGTTCTTTAATTTGAGGACTCATCTATTTCTTCCATTACGGATAATTCTGTGTGGTTTCCTGCTTAAATATCTTCACTGCCCAGATTCTGTACTTCCTGTCCCTGGAATGCCCAGTGCATGGGTCCTGGGCTCAGTAAACCATTCTGGGGTCTGAACTTATATTTTTATCTCTCTGTGCTTCTCCAGGAGTGGCGCCTTTTGCTCTAGGATTCTCTCTTCAGTTGAATTTGACACACATTTTAGTTATCTTCCATTTATTTTCATTTCAATGACTTCCCCTCCCTCCCATACCCCTCCCTCCCTTCCCTTTTTGGGTCACACCTGGTGGTGCTCAGGGTTAGTGATCACTTTGGGAGGTGCTCAGCGAAGGGCCCCCTCCGATGGTCAACTTGGGATTGAACCTAGGTCAGCTGCATGCAAGGCAAGAACCCTCCCTGCTGTGTTACCACTTCAACCCCCACAGAGGTTTCTTTTAGGGGGGAAAAGTTCTGAGAAAAGAATTTGCGAGTGGAGCCAGCACACTCACAGGTGGCGACCCGCAGCCCCAGGTCTGCTCTGACGGCAGGCCCAGCAGTTGCAGAGCTCGTGAGTGACCACTGTGAGAATGTGCTGTTTGGTGCTATTTGGCTGCCTGCCGTGTCCACTGTTACCTTAACCTGGAATACAGGATGGGAAACTGGGTGTAGGCGCAAAGACTTTGCACACTTGGATGAGCAGGTGCTGGTCTTTTCATGGGGCAGCTCAGAGCTGTCGTAGCCCTATTTTCTACTGGGCACATCCTTGGGGTCCCCTTCAGCACCCTTTGGAGCCAGCCTTCATTCTCTTTGGAAGCTGCTTCCTCTGGGCAACTCTGCATGTAGGGAAGTGCCTTAACAATAATTAACAGGAATGTGTTTGTGACACTGAACATTGATTTATTGTAAAGTGCTCTGGGCGGCCTGGGACCAGACAACGGCGGAAGCTGGGCTGTCCACGCCAACGAGTGTCAGTCACATGGGGTCGTGTGGCGTCGGGACGGGCTCTCAGCACCTGACTGTGTGGGGTGGGGACGCACAGCAGCTGGTCCCAGTGCCCCAGTGCCGAGGGTGCCCAGGCATGCAAACACTCTTGGGGGTATTACAATCATCTTAAATTTCTGATATTTAGGTCATATTTTTGATATTCATTTTATTTAAACTTTTTGTGATTTTATGTTTTGCATTTAATCTTTATAATCATTAAAGTTTTGTTGATAACAATGAAAGTTGTTGCACTATCCATGCATTTTTTATCACGATCACGATCTTCCCGTTGATCATCTATTTGCTAGAGCGGGCACCAGTAATATCTCCATATGTCCTGTCTCATGCCAGTAGAGCCAGGGGCATCGGCTTGCTACAGGAACATAAAGAGCCTCAAACCATTATATTAGGTCATGGGAATGACCTAATATAATTGTTACTGGAATTTGGCATATCAAGTACAACACGAGAAGCTTGCCAGGCTTGCCAAGCAGGAGGCGAACTCTTTTAAACACCTCCAAATAAAGCATTTATTGATGAATCACGCGCCTGAAACCATTCCTTCAGGTCATGGGAATGAGTTCTATAATTGTTACTGGTTTTGGCATATCAAATGTGACACGGGTAGCTTGCCAGACTCTGCCTTGCGGGTGAGATACTCTTGGTGTAGCCTCTCATCTCGTGCATTTATTGACGAACCATGAGGCTGCAAAGCGGCCGCCGCAAGATGGGGAAAGGTCAGCTTTTCTGCTCGTGGGGCTCTGACGAACTGTGGAGTCAGGATGTTGAAAATGGTGGCCCCTCATGGTGTGGGGTTCCTCTGGCTTCTTGCCAGGCTCTGCTGGGATGGCGGGCCAGGGCTAGAATTCGACTTCCCTCCTGGACACCTCATGATCAGCTGGGCACAGGGAGAGCCGGTAGCATTCTCTGCCCCATGTATGTGAGTCTCTGGATCAGCGTCCTGGGCTTGAAATAGACGGCTGTAGGGTGGGACTCTACAAAAATTTAAAACCATTTATTCATTTATTTATTTATGTATTTATGTATTAATTAATTAATTAATTAATTAATTAATTAATTAATTAATTCATTTAGTTTCTGGCCACACCGGAGATGCTGAAGGCTCACTCCTGGCTGTGCTTGGGGACTGTGTATGGTGCAGGAATTCAAACCAGGTTTGGCTGCATGCGAGGCAAGACTCCTGCCCACTGTACTATCTCTCTGGACCCTGAAAATAAATTTTAAGCTTAAAAAGTCCCTTATTGAATAAGAGAAGAATAATGCTAAAACATGACTAGCTCTTTGATTACTAGAGAGATGATGGGTCTTGAGGAGGAAAGGTATGGGACAGAGGGCATCGGGAGTTACTGGCCGCACCCACTGGCTCCTCCGGGGACCAAGGCACTCAGCCTGCAGAGGGTGCTGCCGAGTCTTGGCGGGCTCTACTGGCACCCACCCCACTGCCTGGCCACCCCACCCAACAGAGCTCGTCCAAATGGAGACAAGAATGCTCACGCAGAAGATTCTCCTGCAAGGGGCAAAGTGAAGACAGATGTTCTGTGTCTCTTCAAAAGAGCAACATATGAGAATCTGCCCAATTGACGTCATTTTGCATTTCCGTTAGCAACACCCTCTTGCAGGAAACCAGAAGTGGGCCGAGATGTCTTAGATGCGCCTGGCCCTGGCCCAGAGGCCAGCACCGTGGTCTCCGAGCAGCAGGACCGTGGGGGAGCTGGACGCTGCTCCGCTGGCCACTGGGCTGTGGGGTGCACCCCCTTGCGTTGGGCCGGTTTCTGTGTCTGTAAACAAAGACCATCTCGGAGGCCTGGCTGGCTTCTCACTGCCTCTGCGAACTGGCTTTGGAAGCATCGTCTCCAGAGGGCACACCAGCATTGCCAATTAGTAGCGCAGCGTGCCTTATAAATTATTCTTTCAGCACCCTGGCCCCTTCAGTTCTGGAAATGGATTCAATTCCACAGCATTCCTTCACCAAAGCAGTGACTCACAGTGCCTGCAAGTTTATTTGGGATGGTTTTAGAAGGAAAACAAGTTCAAAGACTCGTTTGATAGGAAGTGAAACCAGAAGTTTGTTGCATATGGATGCTGAAAATAAATTCATAAGCTAAAAGGTATGACAGATTGCTCTTCTGCCATCATTTCTCTGAGGGAGGGCAAAAAGGCCCTTCTCCAAATGAAAGAGTATGGGGGGTCTTCACATTTGGTGGCTGCATTTTCTTTTAATTAATAACTATCTTTGGCCATTTTTCATCTGCGAAAGCAACTGAACCAGGAAATAATCAGGAAAGCATTACACAACAGATTGCCAATAAATTAGAGCCCAGTAACTGAAGACATCTGAGTCTTCCCCACTCCTTGATCTTTTCATGGACCATTAGGAATAATTTCCACAGGGTTTTTGCAGGTGGAAGAAAAAGCTGGAAATATTGAAAATCTCAGTCCGACTGAGGAGGCAGGACAAGGGGGTGGCTCCACTTTTGAGGGAGCTGGAATCACTTTCCCCAACCAGCACCGAACTGAAATTCTCACATCCTGAGGCGAGCTGAGCTCCCGTCTGATACTGTGCATGAGGCCAGTGGAGGGCCTGGAGGGTCTCTGGAACTCTCTGGATGGTGTGGAAGACTGGACTAAGGAAGTGCCCAGCGCCCCTCCTGCCCACACAGTGTGCCACAGGAATGGACGAAAAGACAGGGTCACCTGTCGGGGTATGCTGGGCGCCCTAACAAAATCCGGGAGCAGGGTGTAAGAATCCCCTTCTGCCCCAGGGGATCAGCGGCCGGTGGACGGAGAAGCATGCGAGAATTGAGCAAAGTTTCAAAAAGGCTTTACTCTCATAGGTTCTGATATACAATGCTGTAAAGGAAAACCCCAGACTTAGGGTTCCCGGCTGGGCCCCAGGTTTAGAACTCTAGGCCAAGATGGCTACCACCACAGGCCTCAACAGGGAGGAGAACAGAGAGGAAGAGAGGAGAGCAAAGAGAAGCCAAAATGGCTAAAAGCCCCTTCTCCTTTCTTCTAGCTTATTTTATAGACAGAAGCCCGCCAAAGCTTCCAGTCCAGCTCTTCGTTGGCTGAGCTATCTAGAGATGAAGCCAGGTAAATGACCCTTTGAAATGTAGATCTTCAGGTGCACCCTTTTTGGCTCAAGCTTCACAAAAAGCCAGAGCTGATTCCCTGAGGTAAAATCTCCCTAGCATGGGGCCGGAGCGATAGCCCAGCGGGTAGGGCGTTTGCCTTGCACGCGCCTGCCCCTGCCGGCCTGGGTTCGATCCCGGCATCTCATATGGTCCCCTGAGCAACGCCAGGAGTAATTCCTGAGTGCAGAGCCAGGAGTAGTAACCCCTGAGCATCGCCGGGTGTGACCCAAAGGCAAAAAAAAAAATCTCCCTAGCAGAGTGGGGGACAGGCTGCATCTCGGAACCAGAAAGCAGTTCAGAGTGTAATTTGTAGGAAAGGACATTAATACTTTACCATGAATATATAGCTAGCTGTTCCCAGACTCTGGGATCCAAAATCCATCAGAATAATTCACTTTGGCATTACCTTTAGAGTCAGAGACACTCAGAGACACTCCAGTTTGCCCGGAGGTGCATTGACATGTCTCTTTGAATAGAGACATGTAGCTATTCCAAGTACTCTTGGAATAGCTACATGTATGTCCCATGCAGGGACCTGTAGAAGAAGGGAGAGTATTGTACTGGGGCAAGCAAGATTCATGATAAAAATATTATGCCATATAAAATTATGAAATCAATCCAGTTCTGCCCAAGCTCCCACTGTGTCTGCTCCAGAGATTCCCTAAAGGCAGGGAGCAGCTCTCCACATAGGCTAAGTGTAGCCGGAGCCTGAAGGCTCAGTAGGGCGTGTCACCCAACAGTCTCAGTAGGGCGTGCCACCCAACAGTCTCAGTAGGGCGTGTCACCCAACAGTCTCAGTAGGGCGTGGTCACCCAACAGTCTCAGTAGGGCGTGTCACCCAACAGACTCAGTAAGGCGTTTCACCCAACAGTCTCAGTAGGGCGTGTCACTCAACAGTCTCAGTAGGGCGTGTCACCCAACAGACTCAGTAGGGCGTGTCACCCAACAGTCTCAGTAGGGCGTGTCACCCAACAGTCTCAGTAGGGCGTGTCACCCAACAGTCACCCCTACATCTGGTTTGTCAGATGTTGCCCCAAGACCCCTGCTTCAGTGCTGAGACTGCGGGGAGGGGGTGGTGAGAAAAGTGGGAACAGGGACCCACATAGGAGAGACCCCATTGCTTGGGGCCGGTCAGATGGGGGCAGCCTGTTTGAAGGGGCAGGTTGGCAGAAAATAGGGACACCTGCCCCCTCCCCTGTCCCTAGGAACCAAATTCTGCTGTCAGCCAAGAGCCCCGTGAACCTCTTGGGTGAGCATCAGGGTAAGGGCGGCCCATCATGTGCAGATGTGCGGCCTGGGCAAGTCCTCAGGGTATACCAGAGATGGGGGGACATTGATGAGGACCAGTGTTGGGGACAGTGATGGGGGGGTCAGTGATGGGTCAGTGAAGGGGGGACAATGATCGCGGTGCTGAAGGGATAGTGATGTAGTCAGCTCTGGGATCTTCACCACCAGAGAGTGGCTGACCAATGTCTCCACCCTCTCTCATAGCTTGGCTCCTAGTTGGGGGACCCTGTGCTGCTGGGACTGGGGCTGACTACTTAGCCCATTGCGTTTCCTCTTCCTCTCTGCCTCTTTCTTACGTTTTATAGGAGCTTCAGAGGTTTCTAAGATGGGCGACCTTGTCAATTATTTGTATTGAAAATTTATTCTCCATGTTGTAATATTGTGGAGATTTCTCTTTAATTTAAAGTTTTGTTTTTTTAATAAACATGATTGCTTAGATTTGATCCCATTTAATTTCTCAGTCTTTTTTAAAGTTTTTTTAAAAATATTTTTATTGAATCACCATAAATTAGAAAGTTACAAAGTTATGTGTGATTGAGTTTTTAGGTGTGCAGTGTTCCAACACCACCAATCCTTCAGTGTTGCGACCACACCAATCCTTCAGTGTTTGACCTCACCAATCCTTCAGTGTTCTGATAACACCAGTTCTTCAGTGCCTGACAACACCAATCCTTCAGTGTTTGTCCACACTAATCCTTCAGTGTTCCGACACCAGTCAGTCTCCACTTCCTCCACCAAATCCCCCATTTTTCAATTTCTCAGTCTTACTCGTGATGATTGGTATTTTCTGTTCTACTTGGGAAATAATTTTCTATCAAAAATCAACAAACACAGTCTCTTCCATTACCATTTTAAGGCTCTTCTAGACCACGGTCTCTATCCAAAGTCCCAGGGCAGTTCGCTGTGGGCACATGGCCCTCACCCACTCCCATGTCTCTCGCCCCTGGGCTCTGCCAAGCTTGAGGGTTTGAGTAACCTTCTGTGCCGGCGTGTGCCCTTGCTCTGGCCCTGTGATGTGGGAGCTGGAACTGCTCCACCTTTGCCTAGACTTGGCTCCTCACGGCCTTCTGCAGAATCGGCCCATCCGGGAGATCTGCCTGCTATGTGCTTCACTGGAAAGGTTTGGAGTTTTGATTGGGATCAACAAGAATTCCAGGGCTCAGAACCTGCCCCTTACTGCCATTGAGTCTTTGCCCATCTCTCCCTCGGCAGCCATCTTTTACCTTCCGGATTGCCAAGTCCCCTTATCTAGGAGAGTAAAGGCTCTGTAAGTCATGTCATCCTATTCCTTTTTGGGTCACACCCGACAATGCTGAGGGGTAACTCCAGGCTCTGCACTCAGAAATTACTCCTGGCGTTGCTCAGGAGAGACCATATAGGATGCTGGGGATGGAACCCAGGTCAGCCACGTGCAAGGCAAACATCCTACTCGCTGTGCTATCACTCCAGCCCTCAATCATCCTATTCCTAGTGCAAATGGTCGGTGTGTAGAAATCCAATAGCTTTGTTGATCTTGTACATGGTGATTTAGCTAAATTTGCACAGTGAGCATTCTAGCATGTTAGAATTTGTACATATCTTGTTTCCTCTGGATGAACTTGAGTCTCTGGTGAGACTGACAGCTTCGTTTCTCGGGTTCCAGTCCTCTCTCACTGGTCTCCTGCTCTGCTCTCCGTGAGGACATGCTCTTTCCTTCCAGAGGCTGGACCTGGGCCTGCCACACAGCATTGAACAAAGAGTCGAGGGCAGATGTTAGAAACTTTTCCGCTTTAGTCCTTCAAAGTTTTCCAAGTCTCGCCACCAGCTCAAGTGTTTGCTAGAGTCCTTTGCAGATGTTATTTATCAAAAATAAGGAAGAGCCCCTTGGTTAAGAGTTTGCTAGTAATTTTTTTATTTAGTAATAAAATATTTTTGTAATATCAATAAAATAAAAATATTTTGTAATGAAATTTTTATTATGAATTGGTATTGCATTTTTTAAAGTACTTTAAAAGCCTTTATGAGATTATTCCAAATGTTTTCTCCTTTTATCTTGGTGGTGAATAACCAACCTTGCATTTTTGGGAGGAAGTTGGGGGCGGGGAGGGGAAGGTCTCTTGGCCTGCCCTGTTGTTGATGGGGTGACTCATTGATAGGGTGTTCAGAATTTTCATCAGATTGGTGCCTTCTCTTGCTCTCTCTCTCTCTCTCTATCTCTTTCTGTGTCTTTGTCTCTGTCCCTCTCTGTGTCTCTGTCTCTGTCTCTTTTTAAATGAAGCTGTGCCATGTGTGATGTCTATTCCTTTGGCTGGTTTGTTTTGGCTCCACCCCCAGCAGCTCTCAGGCTCCCCCTCACTCTGCTCGGGGATCCTTCCTGAATTTGATCCAAGGTTGCAGTGTCCACAGCCACATGCCACACAAGGGCCTTCTCTGTACTGACCCTCTGGCCCATGGCCTCCATCTTGATCAGGAGACATGCTGTTTTCAGTTTTCCTTCTGTGAGATTAATCCCATTGGTTCTAGAACCATCTTTTAGGATCTTAATTTCAATGGTGTGTTTCTTTTTTGGTGAGAATTGTGATGCTCTAAATTCTCTCCTTTTTCTTTATTGCCTTGACTCTTCTATGAAGCAGACATCTGGTTAAGGATTCTGCACAGTGAGGCGTGCAGCTCGTGGGGGGGGAGAGAGAGAGAGAGAGACAGACAGACAGACAGAGACAGAGACAGACACAGGTCCAGCCCGCCCGTCCCCTTCCAGTGTGCCCAGCCATGAGTGCTCTGGCTGTGGGAAGGAACTGGGCGTTGCACATGGCGGCTCTGCACCCACACGCTGATCTTCGTGTCTCCCTCACTTCGATGGCATTTCCCCGCCTCTCAGGCCCCGTTGGCAACTTCTCTCTCACCTGCTGCCCTAAGACACCCTCATGCCCCTGGTCCTGCTTTGTAAGGTGTTGGTTTCAGATCCGATCCCAGGGTCCCTTGGGTCAGCCTCCATCAGCCCCGGACTCCCTGTGTCCCCAGGGGAACCTTCGTGCCTGCCTCCCTGCTGAACCCCATTACCAGGCCGCATGGTCAGAGCCAGGCATCTCTGGAGCCTGGGAAGGTGGTGTGCAGCCTGGGCACCGCCTCCTCTTCCAGGTCGCAGGTAGGGCTGTCATCACCCTCATCAATTCCATGTGCTTCAGCTCTCCAAGATGAAAAATCCTGGTTCTCTGTGACTCCAAAATAATGACCACGGCCTCTCCTACAGGCAGCACAGGGTGACAGCTCTCACTGACCACGGCCGGTGTGCACACAGGCGTGTGTCTGTACATGCATGTGCATATGTGTGCATGTGTGTGCATCCTGAAGTATGTCACATTAGTGAAAGGTGTCCTGGTGACCGCATGGAACCCGCCTCCCACACCAGCTCTCTCTGGGCCAGCGCCAACCTGCCACCCTCACCCACTGGCTCTTTCACTTCTGAGTTTGAAGAATTGCTTTCTTGTGCTGTCTTTGTCAGGCCTGTAAGTCAGTGCACGGCCAAGGAGGTCAGCGTGAGGTGATTGAAGAGAAATAGAGTCTTTTCCTTGTCGTTAAAAAATGGAACGGCAGGACCGAAGAGTTAGGACAGACGAGAGGCGCTCGCCTGGCAGGTGACTGATAGGGGTTTTGTTCCCGCCGCAACTTATGGTCCCCGAGCACAAGCCGGTGTAGGCTCTGAGCACTGCCGGGTGTACCTCCGCAAATAAAAGATGAAGCAAATATTTCTGTGTTTCACATTCGCCGTTATTCCATAGGCACAGACTTCAGTCACACAGTGAAATGTTCTCATTCAGCAGAAGATTCACAATCTCATCCCTTCAGAAAAGGACACGCATTTGTTTCCTGTGGTTGTACGTACCACTAAGTGGTTTCACCAGCCCCCATCCCCTCCCCAGCCTGGAAGGCCTGAGGGTGGTTTCCAGTGTTTTAAAATTGTAACACGCACCACTCTGCTCAGCCCACACATGTGTCTCTGTTTGTCCCCCACTACCTTGTGGGTATTTGTTTCTGGGTGAGTGGAGGTGTCCGGGCAGCCTGCGTACCACTGCCAAGCTCCATCCCTTGGAGAACAGTCTCGCGTTGGCCCCTGCAGTGCATGAGTGACTTTCCCCAGCGTGTGCCAAAAGCATGTCATCACAGTGGGAAGAGCTGCTCTATTTTCAAACTCAGCGTTTTGATGCTTGTGCTTTGAAAAAATCTGGAACATTTGATTTTGTTTGAATGTGCTTAGAACCTTTTCATGTACAAATAACTTGCAACTTGAGCAATGCCTTCATCAGAGAACTGAGCAGCTAATTCAGAGCAAAGATGCAGCACGCACACTCTCTTGTAAGGACAGTCGAGAGGAAACACAGGCTCTGTACTGTACCGCCGCACCTTGTCCTAGCACCTCAGCCCACGCTGCGTCTGCCAGCAGCTGCTGCTGATTGTCACCGTGAGCCCATGGCCACCCCTTTCCTGGGACTCTAAACCTGGATGTCTGATCTTGCCTCAGGTCTGTATTTCCTTGGGTCCCACTGCAGGTGACCCGGTGCCTGATCCATTGTCACCCTTTCCCTAGGCCCCTCGGCTACACACAGCGTGAGGATGCTGCCGAGAACAGGAACTGAAGGTCGGGTAAGGGTGGACGTGTGGGAAGCATCTGATCAATGTCTGTGGGTCCATCCAGGCTGAGTTTATTTTTTCACTGATTTTAGCCATCTCAGTTCCACGTTCTCTAACTTTACCCCAAATGCGGTGAGCCCAGCATTTCTCTCCTCCTCCTCCTCCTCCTCCTCCTCCTCCTCCTCCTCCTCCTCCTCCTCCTCCTCCTCCTCGTCCTCCTCCTCTCCTCCTCCTCGTCCCTCCTCCTCCCTCCTCCTCCTCTCCTCCTCCTTCTAGATTCAGAGAGTGAGTGGACTTGTGCTCATTGTCGGATGCTCAGGAAACCATTGGGAGCCTGGGATGACGGGGAAGCGTGGTGAGTCCCTGCCACATGTGGCTGCTACTAACATTTTGGCCTGTTTACTTTCGAATATTTTCTGTGTTTCTAGGCGCGGTTGAGATCATGGCACACACAACACACACAGCACACTGCACACACACAGTACACTGCACACAGCACATGGCACATAGAACACACTGCATACACAAAGCACACTGCATACACAGAGCACACTGCACATACACAGCACACTGCATCCACACACAGCACACTGCATACACAGAGCACATGGTGTGACACCCAGCACAGGGCACACACACAGCACACTGCGTACTGCCTGCTTTACATGCGTACATGGCACACACTTTATGACTGCACACAAGGGGACACTCCCTGTGCTCACGTGCTCACTGCAGAACTCTCATGTGTGTCCATCTCCCTGTCCTCTCCTGGACAATGCTGATTTGCTCTTTCACCCTGCTCGGTTTCTCGCCCCCGTTTCCTGGGATGGGCTGACAGCCCTGGGGGACAGCTCGGCCCTCAGACTCTGGACTTTTTCCTGGCTCTCTGCCTCCCTCGGTTTTCTTTGCTTTGCTGATTTTTCTGACAGAAAATTTTGGGTCCAACTTTGCTAGTTTTTCTCAGCTGAAGGGTCGGCAAGAATGACCCATGCTATTAATTTTGGAAATGGAACCTCGGGCAGTTTTTAGATTCTCAGATTCTCCAGGTTCTCTGCAGATAATGTGCATTATTTCAGAATGCTGGGTGGGGACTGTTGGGGCCAGTGGCTGGGTGGGGAACTGTTGGGACCGTTGGCTGGGTGGTAGGTGGCTGGGTGGGGGACCCTCAGGGCAGCCTGAGGTGGACTTGGCGACACACCAAGTTGGGATATGACCCCTTTATGTAATTGCTGTGCAACCCCAACCCCCAGCACAGATCACCCAACTCCCACCCCAACCCCTGCCTCATTCCCCACCCAGACCCCCACCACACCCCCACCCAGGTTCTCTGCTACCCCTTGTAACTACACTAGTGTGTTTCGGGGAGGTGTGGCCTCCCCCAGCCCATGTCCCCACAGTTCTCCAGCCGGGCCAGCTCTGCTCCCTGCTCCCATGTCCCTGCAACTCCACCCGGCCCTGTTCCGCCACAGGTGCCCGCAGCCTCGCTCTGTCAGGCAGCTAAGTTGCCCCGCCCATACCCTATACATCTGCAGCACAGAGCGGGCCGGGAGGGGGCTGGCAGCTTGATGAGGTGCCAGGGGACATGGGAGGGGCACAGGGAAGTGCACACGTTCATGGGAACACATGTGAGCGTACACACAACACAGCATGACCTATGCAGACAGAGCACTGCCCACTCACACGCACACATGCATGTACACATGTACCCAAACAGCTACACATGCACATGTACAACTGTCAGGCATGTGCTGCATACAGACCCAAGCACCCACTTGCTTTCCTCATGCACACACGGAGCCCATACGTGTGCTCGCATGGCTGCCACACACACACTCGTGATGCACGTGGGCTGCGACAGGCAGGCACAGAAAGCTCTTCCTCTAGGAGATTCTCCATGACCACCCTGCCAGTTCCACCACCTGAGGGTATGCCAGCAGCCACCATCGTTGGCGCTGACCCGCTGAGCTTCGCTTTGAAAGTTCTTTGGTCTCTGGGCGAATGGGTGGTGGCCTAGGGAACAGTGTGCTCCGTGTCTGTGGGAACAGAGGCCGCGAGCCCCTTTTCTCATTTCCTCTCACCCGAATCAGATGGGTAGGCGCTCACTAGGCGCTCACAGCCACATGGACTGAGCCCGGGAAGTCCCCCACCAGTAGGTCGGGCCTGGCAGGAGGTGCGTAGTGCTGCGTTTTTGTGGCAAACCTGCTCTAGTGCGGTGGCTGAGCATGGGACACAGGTCACCGGGTCTGGGTGTGCAGGTGCTGTGTGCCATCTGTGTGTGCTCTGTGCTAACCATGGCGCTGTGTGCCGCTCGCGGTGTGTGCCATCTGCAGGTGCTGTGTGCTGTCCGTGGTGCTGTGTGCAATCCATGGGTGCTGTGTGCAGTCCATGGGTGCTGTGTGCCATCCATGAATGCTGTGTGTTATCTATGGGTGCTGTGTGCCATCCGTGGGTGCTGTCCCATGGGTGCTGTGTGTCATCTTGTGGGTGCTGTGTGCTGTCCCGTGGGTGCTAAGAGCCATCAGTGGATGCTATGTGCTTTTGTGGGTGCTGTGTCTTTCCCATGGGTGCTATGTGCCTTCTTGGGTGCTATGTGCCCGTCCGTGGGTGCCGGTGTGCCGTCCATGGGTGCTATGTGCTGTCCATGGGTGCTATGTGCTGTCCATGGGTGCTGTGTGCCATTCGTGGGTGCCGTGGCGCCGTCCGTGGTGCTATGTGCTGTCCATGGGTGCTATGTGCTGTCCATGGGTGCTATGCGCCGTCCGTGGGTGCCGTGGTGCTGTCCCGCAGGTGCTGTGTGCCATCTACTCCAGCCCATGGCGCTTCTGCCCTGACCCAAGACTCCACAGGGGTTGCCACCCAGCTTGGGCAGGAACTGAATGGAAGTAAGCCCCGAGCACGCCCACCATGGCCCTAAAAACAAAGCCAAAAAGCAAGCCCACCATCGACTGAGCCTGCTGTGGCAGCTGTGCAGAGACCCCACGCCCCGCCAACCCTCCTGCCCACGGCCTTGTAGGGAACCAGGGTGGTCTGGGGTCCAGCCGGCTCTTCCCCCTGTTACTTGCTTTATATTTATGCCCAGTTGCGTGACACTGTGATAAAAATGAGTGTAACAGTCCCCGGCACCATGAGGAAGTGTTAGGAGACCCACACACTAAGCACTGAGGACCCCGCCACTCTCCAACCACTGTTTTTAACAACAACAGCATCCACCTCCCACTACACACACACGGCAGCTCCCTGGCTCCTTATTTTTGCAATGCTGGAATCGCTGCTTTTCATTATCAAAAAGCCAGACTCTCCCTTCTCTGCTCAGAGCCACACTGTAAAATCAAGAACATGACATTCCACTAAATTAGGCTTTAGAAAATGTGGCTGCACCATTTTGTAAAAGATGATGAAAAACGTGCAAACATCAATGGCTTTTTATCAGAGAAGTTCCCAGCACCCCTGGAGGAGACTGGAATTCATTTGGGGGATGCTGCTAGCGGAAAGAAGGAAAGATGAGTGGACAGAGGCGGCGGCTCTTTCTCAGGCAGAAGGAAAACGCACCTGGCTCTGCCCACCCTCGGGGGTCCCCTGGCTCTGCCCGCCTCGGGGTCCCCTGGCTCTGCCCACCCGGGGTCCCCCTGGCTCTGCCCGCCCTCGGGGGTCCCCTGGCTCTGCCCGCCCTCGGGGGTCCCCTGGCTCTGCCCCACCCTCGGGGGTCCCCTGGCTCTGCCCACCCTCGGGGTCCCCTGGCTCTGCCACGCCCCTCGGGGTCCCCTGTCCACCCATCTGCCATCCCGTGCTGGTGCTGCACCCTGGCCGAGCAGCCCCCTGAGAAGCGGGCTGGCTTTCAGAGGAGTGGGGTCCCTTTGAAGCCCCCCTGCTGGAAAATTCCACCCTCTGCTTTCTATTATCTGATGGTATTGATGCTTCTATTGGGGCAAGGGAGAAACACATTCTCTTTCTCCCGACAGGAAGGGGAATGTCACTCCCCAGCCAGCGGGACACTTGCACACTCGTCCCTTCACAGACACTCAAGGGCTGATTAAGATCAGTCCCCTGGAGACTGGAAGGGCCATTTCCCTCAATTTTACGGGGCAAACTCAGATGCCATCAGAACTTCCCGAGGGTGTGGTGGAGTGTGCTGGTGTGTGCGATTCTCTGAAAGGACAGTGGATGGGGCCAGGACATTTTATTATTATTATATCACTGTGAGATAGACATTTACAAAGCTGTTCATGGTTGGGTTTCAGTTATACAATATTGCAGCACCCATCCCTCCACCAGTGCCCATCTCCCACCACCAACTACCCGGTTCCCTCCCCTCCCCAGCCCTCCTCCATGGCAGGTTCTTTATTTCTTTCCCTTTCTCTCTCTTTCTCTTTTCCTTCCCTTCCAGACTATGGATTACAGAACATTCATTAAAGGTGAACATACATTCACCCAATACCCATCTGATAAGGGGTTAATATCCAGGATATATCAGGCACTGGTAGAACTTTACAAGAAGAAAACAACCCCATCAAAAAATGGGGAGAAGAAATGAACAGAAACTTCAGCAAGGAAGAAATTCGAATGGCAAAAAAACATATGAAAAAATGCTCATCATCACTAATCATCAGAGAGATGCAAATCAAAACAACAATGAGATATCACTTTATACCACAGAGACTGGCACATATTCAAAAGAGCAAGAACAACAAGTGCTGGCGTGGATGTGGGAAAGGGGACACTCATCCATTGTTGGTGGGAATGCCGGCTGGTACAGCCTTTCTGGAAAACAATATGGACATTCCTCCAAAGACTAGAAATGGAACTTCCATTTGACCCAGCCATACCACTCCTGGGAATCTACTCTGGGAAACCAAAAATACGCAGCGGAAACACCATCCCTACTTTTATGTTCATAGCAGCATTATTCACAATAGCCAGAATCTGGAAGCAACCAGAGTGCCTGAAAATTGATGACTGGATAAAGAAGCTTTGGTACATCTACACAATGGAATACTATGAAGCTGTTAGGAAAAACGAAGTTATAAAATTTGCCTACAAATGGATGGACATGGAGAAGATTATGTTGAGCAAAATTAGCCAGAAGGAGAGAGACAGATACAGAATGACTGCATTTATTTGCATGACAAATATATATATATATATATATATATATAAAGGCCTCCATTTCTCCATCTGGA
>JAJIBD010034117.1:0-16269 GCA_021461705.1 Cryptotis parvus
TGGGAGGGTGGGCCGGGGCTAGAATCCGACTTCCCTCCCGGACACCTCGCGGGATCAGCTGGGCTGGGGAGCCGGTAGCATCTCACCACTCATGTATGTGAGGTCTCTGGATCCAGCTCCTGGGCTTAGAAATGAACGGCTGTAGAGAGGTGGGACTCTACAAAATTTAAAACAATTTATTCATTTATTTATTTATATTAATTAATTAATTAATTAATTAATTAATTTAGGATTTCTGGCCACACCACGGAGATGCTGAAGGCTCACTCACTGGCTGTGCTTGGGGACTGTGTATGGTGCAGGAGAATTCAAACCAGGTTTGGCTGCATGCGAGGCAAAGACTCTGCCCACTGTACTATCTCTCTGGACCCTAAAAATAAATTTTTAAGCTTAAAAGTCCCTTATTGAATAAAGAGAAGAATAATGTTAAAACATGACTACCTCTTTGATTACTAGAGATGATCGTGGGTCTTGAGGAGAAAGGTATGGGACAAGAGGGCATCCAGGAGTTACTGGCCGCACCCACTGAAAGCTCCTCTCCACGGGGACCAAGGCGCTCAGCCTGCAGAGGGTGCTGAGGTCTTGGCGAGGCTCTGCAGCTTACACCACTGCCTAGCCCACCACCCAACAAGGAGCTCTCGCGTCCAAATGGAGACAAGAATGCTCACGCCCAGAAGATTCTCCTGCAAGGGGCAAAGTGAGAACCGAATGTTCTGCATGTCTCTTCAAAGAGCAACATATGAGGAATCTGCCTAGTGAAGCGTCATTTTGCATTTCCGTTAGCAACACCCTCTTGCGAGAAACCAGAAGTGGAGCCGAGATGTCTTAGATGCGCCTGGCCTGGCGGAAGGCCGCTGCAAGTGAGTCTCCGAGCACGGCAAGGACGTGAAATCTGGACGCTGCTCCGCTAACCACTGGGCTGTGGGGTGCACCCTTGCGTTGAGCCGGTTTCTGTGTCTGTAAACAAGAGAACCATCTCAGAGCCTGGCTGGCTTCTCACTGCCTCTGTGAACTGGCTTTGGAAGCATCGTCTCCAGAAGAGCACACCAGCATTGCCAATTAGTGGCGCAACGTGCCTTATAAATTATTCTTTCTTTTACTGGCCCCTTCAGTTCAAATGGATTCAATTCCACAACATTCCTTCACCAAAGCCCAGTGACTCACAGTGCCTGCAAGTTTATTTAGGATGGTTTTAGAAGAGGGAAAACAAGTTCAAAGGCTTCGTTTGATAGGAAACAAGGAAACCAGAAGTTTATTATATGGATGCTGAAAATAAATTCATAAGCTAAAAAGGTATATGAATTGCTCTTCTGCCCATCAAATTTCTCTGAGGAGAGCAAAAAGGCCCTTCTCCAAATGAAAAAAGTATGGGGAGTCTTCACATTTGATGCAGCTGCATTTTTCTTTTTAATTAATAACTATCTTTGGCCATTTTCATCTGCGAAAGCAACTGGACCGAAATAATCGGAAAGCATTTACGCGACAGATTGCCAATAAGTGGGAGCCCAGTGACTGAAGACATCTGAGTCTTCCGCTAGCGCTGAGCGTCTTTTCATGGACCATTAGGAATATTTCCTGGGGTTTTTGCAGGTGGAAGAAAAGGCTGGAAATATTAGAAATCTCAGATCCGACTGAGGCAGGACAAGGGGGTGGCTCCACTTTTAGGGGAGCTGGAATCACTTTCCCCAACCAGCACCGAACTGAAATTCTCACATCCTGAGAGCGACCTGAGCTCCCGTCTGATACTAATGCATGAGCCAGTGGAGACACCAGGGTCTCTGGAACTCTCACAAGGTGGTGTGGAAGGCTGGACTAAGGAGGTACTTTGTAGTTCCCTCCCGACCACAGTGTGCCATAGGAATGGGCGAAAAGAAGACAGGGTCACCCAATCTAAAAGGTATGCTGGAAAAAGCCCCAAGCAAAATCAGGGGAGGCAGGGTGGCAAGAATCACACACTTCTGCCCCCGAGGGGGATCAATGACGGCAGGTGTTCAGAGAAGCATGCGAGGAGTGAGCAAAGTTTCAAAAGGCAGCGTACTCTCATAGGTTCTGATATAAAATGCTTTGTAAAGAAGAAAGCCCACGGGCTTGGGGTTTGGCTGGGCCCCCGGGGTTTTGAGAACTCTAGGCCAAGATGGCTACCGCCCCACAGGCCTCAGCAGGAAGAGGAACAGAGGAGGAAGAGAGGGAGAGCAAGAAGCCAAAAATGGCTAAAAGCCGCTACTCCTTTCTTCCAGCTTACATTTTTATGTAGACAGAAGCCGCCGAAAGCTTCCGAAATCAGGCTCTTTGGCTGGGCTGTACAGGAATGAAGCCAGGTAAATGACCCTTTGAAATGTAGATCTTCAGATTGCACCCACGCTGGCTCAAGCTTCACAAGAAAGCCAGAGCTGATTACTGAGGTAAAAAACCCTTACTGGCATGGGGCGGGGCGATGGCCCAGCCGGGTAGAGGCGTTTGCCTTTGCACACTTTTGACACCCACTTTCACCGGCCTGGGTGGAATAAAAAATACTCCTTGTGGTCCACTGAGGCGCGCCGGGAGTAATTCCTGAGTGCAGAGCCGGGAGTAGCCTTTGAGCATGCGGGGTGGCTGACCCAAAGGCAAAATCTCTGGCTTGGGAGTGGGGGGACGAGGAGGCTTACTCACGGGCCGAAGCTTCAGTGTGTAATTTGTAGGAAAGGACGCATTAATATCCCATACTTGCATGAATATATAGCTAGCTGTTCCCAGACTCTGGGATCCCAAAATCCATCAGAATAATTCACTTTGGCATTACCTTTAGAGTCAGGGCAACTCCAAGTTTGCCGGGAGGTGAAGTGACATGTCTCTTTGAATAGAGACGTATGGCCTATTCCAAGTACTCTTGGAATAGCTACACATCATATGTCCCATGCAGGGACCTATAGAAAGAGAAGGAGAGTATTGTACTGGGGCAAGCAAGATTCATGATAAAAATATTATGCCATATAAAATTATGAAATCGATGCAGTTCTGCCCAGAAAGCTCCCACTGTGTCTGCTCCCAGAAAGTTCCCTGAGGCAAAGGGGAACCCTCTCCATATAGGCGAAGATGGCACGGGCCTGAGCTCCGGTAGGGCATGTCACCCAACGGTCTGTAGGCGTGTCGCAACAGTCTCAGTAAGGAAAATTGTCACTAACAGTCTCAGTAGGGCGTGTGTCACCCAACCCAGACTCAGTAGGCGTGTCACCCAACAGTCTCAGTAGGGCGTGTCACCCCAACGGACTCAGTAGGGCGTGACCCAACAGTCTAGTAGGGCGTGTCACCCAACAGTCTCTTTAGGGCGTGTCACCCAACAGTCTCAATTAGGCTATGCCCAAGTAACAGTCACCCTACATCCTGGTTTACGTCAGATGTTGCCCCAAGACCCCTGCTGTGCTGAGGGCTTCCGCGGGAGGGGGTGGTGAGAAAGGGGGAACAGGGACCCAATATGAGAGACCCATTGGCAAGGCGGTCAGAGTTGGGGGCAGCCTGTTTGAAGGGGCAGGTTAGGCAAAAATAGGGACACCTGCCCTCCCTGTCCCTAGGAACGCAAATTTCGGCTGTCAGCCAAGAGCCCCGTGGAACCTCCTTTGGGTGAGCATCAGGTAAGGCCGCCCATCATGTGCAGAGTTGTGACTAAGGACAACGTCTCAGAACTACCACCAGGGATGGGACCTGATGAAGCCCAGTGCTAAGGACGAGTGATGGGGGTCAGTGATGGGTCAGTAGGGACAATGATAATGGGTGCTGAAGGGATAGTGATGTAGTCAGCTCTGGGATCTTCACCACCAGAGAGTGGCTGACCAATGTCTCCCACCCTCTCTCATAGCTTGGCTCTCAGTTGGGGGACCTGTGCTGCTGGGACTGGGGCTGACTACTTAGCCATTCGTTTCCTCTTCCTCTCTGCCTCTTTCTTACGTTTATAGGAGCTTCAGAGGTTTCTAAGATGGGCCACCTTGTCAATTACTTGTATTGAAAATTTATTCTCCATGTTGTAATATTGTGAGATTTCTCTTTAATTTAAAGTTTTGTTTTTTTAATAAACATGATTGCTTAGATTTGATCCCATTTAATTTCTCAGTCTTTTTAAAGTTTTTTTAAAAATATTTTTATTGAATCACCATAAATTAGAAAGTTACAAAGTTATGTGTGATTGAGTTTTAGGTGTGCAGTGTTCCAACACCCCCAATCCTTCAGTGTTGCGACCACACCAATCCTTCAGTGTTTGACCTCACCAATCCTTCAGTGTTCTGATAACACCAGTTCTTCAGTGCCTGACAACACCAATCCTTCAGTGTTTGTCCACACTAATCCTTCAGTGTTCCGACACCAGTCAGTCTCCACTTCCTCCACCAAATCCCCATTTTTCAATTTCTCAGTCTTACTCGTGATGATTGGTATTTTCTGTTCTACTTGGGAAATAATTTTCTATCAAAAATCAACAAACACAGTCTCTTCCATTACCATTTTAAGGCTCTTCTAGACCACGGTCTCTATCCAAAGTCCCAGGGCAGTTCGCTGTGGGCACATGGCCCCTCACCCACTCCCATGTCTCTCGCCCCTGGGCCGCCAAGCTTGGAGGGTTTGAGTAACTCTGTGCGGCGTGTGCCCCTGCTCTGGCCCACGTGATGTGGGAGCTGGAACTGCTCCACCTTTGCCTAAGACTTGGCCCCTCACGGCCTTCTGCAGAATCGCCCATCCGGGAGATCTGCCTGCTAAGTGTCTTCACTGGAAAGGTTTGGAGTTTTGATTGGGATCAAAAAATTCCAGGGCTCAGAGACCTGCCCCTACTGCCATTGAGTCTTTGCCCCATCTCTCTCCTCGGCAGCCATCTTTACCTTCCGGATTGCCAAGTCCCCCTTATCTAGGAGTAAAGAGGCTCTGTAAGTCATGTCATCCTATTCCTTTTTGGGTCACACCCGACAATGCTGAGGGGTAACTCCAGGCTCTGCACTCAGAAATTACTCCTGGCGTTGCTCAGGAGAGACCATATAGGATGCTGGGGATCACCCAGATCAGCCACGTGCAAGGCAAACATCCTACTCACTTGTGCTATCACTTCCAGCCCTCAATCATCCTATTCCTAGTGTAAATGGTCGGTGTGTAGAAATCCAATGGCTTTGTTGATCTTGTACATGGTGATTTAGCTAAATTTGCACAGTGAGCATTCTAGCATGTTAGAATTTGTACATGTCTTGTTTCCTCTGGATGAACTTGAGCTCTCTGGTGGGACTGACAGCTTCGTTTCTCGGGTTCCAGTCCTCTCACTGGTCTCCTGCTCTGCTCTCCGTGAGGACATGCTCTTTCCTTCCAGAGGCTGGACCTGGGCCTGCCACACAGCGTTGAACAAAGAGTCGAGGGCAGATGTTAGAAACTTTTCCGCTTTAGTCCTTCAAAGTTTTCCAAGTCTCGCCACCAGCTCAAGTGTTTGCTAGAGTCCTTTGCAGATGTTATTTATCAAAATAAGGAAGAGCCCCTTGGTTAAGAGTTTGCTAGTAATTTTTTTATTTAGTAATAAAATATTTTTGTAATATCAATAAAATAAAATATTTTGTAATGAAAATTTTTATTATGAATTGGTATTGCATTTTAAAAGTACTTTAAAAGCCTTTATGAGATTATTCCAAATGTTTTCTCCTTTTATCTTGGTGGTGAATAACCAACCTTGCATTTTTTGGGAGGAAGTTGGGGCGGGGAGGAGAAGGTCTCTTGGCCTGCCCTGTTGTTGATGAGGTGACTCATTGATAGGGTGTTCAGAATTTTCATCAGATTGGTGCCTTCTCTCGCTCTCTCTCTGTCTCTCTATCTCTTTCTGTGTCTTTGTCTCTGTCCCCTCTCTGTGTCTCTTTCTCTGTCTCTTTTTTTTAAATAGAAACTGTGCCATGTGTGCATGTCTATTCCTTTGGCTGGTTTGTTTTGGCTCCACCCCAGCAGCTCTCAGGCCTCCACTCTGCTCGGGGATCCTTCCTGAATTTGATCCAAGGTTGCAGTGTCCACAGCCCCATGCCACACAAGGGCCTTCTCTGTACTGACCCTCTGGCCCATGGCCTCCATCTTGATCAGGAGACATGCTGTTTTCAGTTTTCCTTCTGTGAGATTAATCCCATTGGTTCTAGAACCGCCTTTTAGGATCTTAATTTCAATGGTGTGTTTCTTTTTGGTGAGAATTGTGATGCTCTAAATTTCTCTCCTTTTTCTTTTGCCTTGACTCTTCTATGAAGCAGACATCTGGTTAAGGATTCTGCACAGTGAGGCGTGCAGCTCTGGGGAGAGACAGACAGACAGACAGACAGACAGAGACAGAGACAGACACAGGTCCAGCCCGCCCGTCCCTTCCAGTGTGCCCAGCCATGAGTGCTCTGGCTGTGGGAAGGAACTGGGCGTTGCACATGGCGGCTCTGCACCCACACGCTGATCTTCGTGTCTCCCTCACTTCGATGGCATTTCCCCGCCTCTCAGGCCCCGTTGGCAACTTCTCTCTCACCTGCTGCCCTAAGACACCCTCATGCCCTGGTCCTGCTTTGTAAGGTGTTGGTTTCAGATCCGATCCCAGGGTCCCTTGGGTCAGCCTCCATCAGCCCCGGACCCCTGTGTCCCCAGGGGAACCTTCGTGCCTGCCTCCTGCTGAACCCCATTACCAGGCCGCATGGTCAGAGCCAGGCATCTCTGGAGCCTGGGAAGGTGGTGTGTAGCCTGGGCACCGCCTCCTCTTCCAGGTCGCAGGTAGGGCTGTCATCACCCTCATCAATTCCATGTGCTTCAGCTCTCCAAGATGAAAAATCCTGGTTTTCTGTGACTCCAAAATAATGACCACGGCCTCTCCTACAGGCAGCACAGGGTGACAGCTCTCACTGACCACGGCGGTGTGCACACAGGCGTAGGTCTGTACATGCATGTGCATATGTGTGCATGTGTGTGCATCCTGAAGTATGTCACATTAGTGAAAGGTGTCCTGGTGACCACATGGAACCCGCCTCCCACACCAGCTCTCTCTGGGCCAGCGCCAACCTGCCACCCTCACCCACTGGCTCTTTCGCTCTGAGTTTGAAGAATTGCTTTTTGTGCTGTCTTTGTCAGGCCTGTAGTCAGTGCACGGCCAAGGAGGTCAGCATGAGGTGATTGAAGAGAAATGAGAGTCTTTTCCTTGTTGTTAAAAATGGAACGGCAGGACCGAAGAGTTAGGACAGACGAGAGGCGCTCGCCTGGCAGGTGACTGATAGGGGGTTTTGTTCCCGCCGCAACTTATGGTCCCCGAGCACAAGCCGGTGTAGGCTCTGAGCACTGCCGGGTGTACCTCCTAAATAAAGATGAAGCAAATATTTCTGTGTTTCACATTCGCTGTTATTCCATAGGCACAGACTTCAGTCACACAGTGAAATGTTCTCATTCAGCAGAAGATTCACAATCTCATCCTTCAGAAAAGGACACGCATTTGTTTCTGTGGTTGTACGTACCACTAAGTGGTTTCACCAGCCCCCATCCCTCCCCAGCCTGGAAGGCCTGAGGGTGGTTTCCAGTGTTTTAAAATTGTAACACGCACCACTCTGCTCAGCCACACATGTGTCTCTGTGTTTGTCCCCCACTACCTTGTGGGTATTTGTTTCTGGGTGCATGGAGGTGTCCGGGCAGCCTGCGTACCACTGCCAAGCTCCATCCCTTGGAGAACAGTCTCGCGTTGGCCCCTGCAGTGCGTGAGTGACTTTCCCACGTGCCAAAAGCATGTCATCACAGTGGGAAGAGCTGCTCTATTTTCAAACTCAGCGCTTGATGCTTGTGCTTTGAAAAAAATCTGGAACATTTGATTTTGTTTGAATGTGCTTAGAACCTTTTCATGTACAAATAGCTTGCAACTTGAGCAATGCCTTCATCAGAGAACTGAGCAGCTAATTCAGAGCAAAGATGCAGCACGCACACTCTCTTGTAAGGACAGTCGAGAGGGAAACACAGGCTCTGTACTGTACCGCCGCACCTTGTCCTAGCACCTCAGCCCACGCTGCGCCTGCCAGCAGCTGCTGCTGATTGTCACCGTGAGCCCATGGCCACCCCCTTTCCTGGGACTCTAAACCTGGATGTCTGATCTTGCCTCAGGTCTGTATTTCCTTGGGTCCCACTGCAGGTGACCCGTGCCTGATCCATTGTCACCCCTCTCCTAGGCCCCTCGGCTACACACAGCGTGAGGATGCTGCCGAGAACAGGAACTGAAGGTCGGGTAAGGGTGGACGTGTGGGAAGCATCTGATCAATGTCTGTGGGTCCATCCAGGCTGAGTTTATTTTTCACTGATTTTAGCCATCTCAGTTCCACGTTCTCTAACTTTACCCCAAATGCGGTGAGCTCAGCATTTCTCTCCTCCTCCCTCGTCCTCCTCCTCCTCCCCTCCTCCTCCTCGTCCTCCTCCTCGCCCTCCTCCTCCTCCTCCTCCTCCTCCTTCTAGATTCAGAGAGTGAGTGGACTTGTGCTCATTGTCAGATGCTCAGGAAACCATTGGGAGCCTGGGATGACGGGGAAGCGTGTGAGTCCCTGCCACATGTGGCTGCTACTAACATTTTGGCCTGTTTACTTTCGAATATTTTCTGTGTTTCTAGGCGCGGTTGAGATCATGGCGCACACAGCACACACACAGCACACTGCACACACACAGTACTCTGCACACAGCACATGGCACATAGAACACACTGCATACACAGAGCACACTGCACATACACAGCACACTGCATCCACACACAGCACACTGCATACACAGAGCACATGGTGTACACCCAGCACAGGGCACACACACAGCACACTGGCGTACTGCCTGCTTTACATGCGTACATGGCACACACTTTATGACTGCACACACGGGGACACTCCCTGTGCTCACGTGCTCACTGCAGGCCTCTCATGTGTGTCCATCTCCCTGTCCTCTCCCTGGACAATGCTGATTTGCTCTTTCACCCTGCTCGGTTTCTCGCCCCCCGTTTCCTGGGATGGGCTGACAGCCCTGGGGGACAGCTCGGCCCTCAGACTCTGGACTTTTCCTGGCTCTCTGCCTCCCTGGTTTTCTTTGCTTTGCTGATTTTTCTGACAGAAAATTTTGGGTCCAACTTTGCTAGTTTTTCTCAGCTGAAGGGTCGGCAAGAATGACCCATGCTATTAATTTTGGAAATGGAACCTCGGGCAGTTTTTAGATTCTCAGATTCTCCAGGTTCTCTGCAGATAATGTGCATTATTTCAGAATGCTGGGTGGGGACTGTTGGGGCCAGTGGCTGGGTGGGGGACTGTTGGGGACCGTTGGCTGGGTGGTAGGTGGCTGGGTGGGGGACTCTCAGGGCAGCCTGAGGTGGACTTGGCGACACACCAAGTTGGGATATGACCCCTTTATGTAATTGCTGTGCAACCCCAACCCCCAGCACAGATCACCCAACTCCCACCCCAACCCCTGCCTCATTCCCCCACCCAGACCCCCCACCACACCCCACCCAGGTTCTCTGCTACCCCTTGTAACTACTAGTGTGTTTCGGGGAGGTGTGGCCTCCCCCAGCCCATGTCCCCACAGTTCTCCAGCCGGGCCAGCTCTGCTCCCTGCTCCCATGTCCCTGCAACTCCACCCGGCCCTGTTCCGCCACAGGTGCCCGCAGCCTCGCTCTGTCAGGCAGCTAAGTTGCCCCCCCGCCCATACCCTATACATCTGCAGCACAGAGCGGGCCGGGAGGGGCTGGCAGCTTGATGAGGTGCCAGGGGACATGGGAGGGGCACAGGGAAGTGCACACGTTCATGGGAACACATGTGAGCGCACACACAACACACAGCATGACCTATGCAGACAGAGCACTGCCCACTCACACACGCACACATGCATGTACACATGTACCCAAACAGCTACACATGCACATGTACAACCACACACATGCACACAACTGTCAGGCATGTGCTGCATACAGACCAAAGCACCCACTTGTTTTCCTCATGCACACACGGAGCCCACACGTGCGCTCACATGGCTGCCACATACACACTCGTGATGCACGTGGGCTGCGACAGGCAGGCACAGAAAGCTCTTCCTCTAGGAGATTCTCCATGACCACCCTGCCAGTTCCACCACCTGAGGGTATGCCAGCAGCCACCATCGTTGGCGCTGACCCGCTGAGCTTCGTTTTGAAAGTTCTTTGGTCTCTGGGCAAATGGGTGGTGGCCTAGGGAACAGTGTGCTCCGTGTCTGTGGGAACAGAGGCCGCGAGCCCCTTTCTCATTTCCTCTCACCGAATCAGATGGGTAGGCGCTCACTAGGCGGCTCACAGCCACATGGACTGAGCCCGGGAAGTCCCCCACCAGTAGGTCGGGCCTGGCAGGAGGTGCGTAGTGCTGCGTTTTGTGGCAAACCTGCCTAGTGCGGTGGCTGAGCATGGGACACAGGTCACCGGGTCTGGGTGTGCAGGTGCTGTGTGCCATCTGTGTGTGCTCTGTGCTGTCACGGGCGCTGTGTGCCGTTCGCGGTGTCGCATCTGCAGGTGCTGTGTGTGTGTCCGTGGGTGCTGTGTGCCATCCATGAATGCTGTGTGCTATCTATGGGTGCTGTGTGCCATCCGTGGGTGCTGTCCCATGGGTGCTGTGTGTCATCTTGTGGGTGCTGTGTGCTGTCCTATGGGTGCTAAGAGCCATCAGTGGATGCTATGTGCTTTTGTGGGTGCTGTGTGTGTCGTTCATGGGTGCTATGTGCCTTCTGTGGGTGCTATGTGCCGTCCGTGGGTGCCGAGTGCCGTCCATGGGTGCTATGTGCTGTCCATGGGTGCTATGTGCTGTCCATGGGTGCTATGTGCTGTCCATGGGTGCTATGTGCTGTCCATGGGTGCTGTGTGTCGTCTCATGGGTGCTGTGTGCCATTCGTGGGTGCTGTGTGCCGTCCGTGGGTGCTATGTGCTGTCCAAGGGTGCTATGTACTGTCCATGGGTGCTATGCGCCGTCCGTGGGTGCCGTGGTGCTGCCCGCAGGTGCTGTGTGCCATCTCCCCCAGCCCATGGCGCTTCTGCCCTGACCCAAGACTCCACAGGGGTTGCCACCCAGCTTGGGCAGGGACTGAATGGAAGTAAGCCCCGAGCATGCCCACCATGGCCCTAAAAACAAAGCCAAAAGCAAGCCCACCATCGACTGTGCCTGCTGTGGCAGCTGTGCAGAGACCCCCACGCCCCCGCCAACCCTCCTGCCCACGGCCTTGTAGGGAACCAGGGTGGTCTGGGGTCCAGCCGGCTCTCCCCACCCCCCGTTACTTGCTTTATATTTATGCCCAGTTGCGTGACACTGTGATAAAAATGAGTGTAACAGTCCCCGGCACCATGAGGAAGTGTTAGGAGACCCACACACTAAGCACTGAGGACCCCCGGCCACTCTCCAACCACTGTTTTTAACAACAACAGCATCCACCTCCCACTACACACACACGGCAGCTCCCTGGCTCCTTATTTTTGCAATGCTGAAATCGCTGCTTTTCATTATCAAAAGCCAGACTCTCCCTTCTCTGCTCAGAGCCACACTGTAAAATCAAGAACATGACATTCCACTAAATTAGGCTTTAGAAAATGTGGCTGCACCATTTTGTAAAAGATGATGAAAAACGTGCAAACATCAATGACTTTTTATCAGAGAAGTTCCCAGCACCCCTGGAGGAGACTGGGATTCATTTGGGGGATGCTGCTAGCGGAAAGAAGGAAAGATGAGTGGACAGAGGCGGCGGCTCTTTCTCAGGCAGAAGGAAAACGCACCTGGCTCTGCCCACCCTCGGGGTCCCCTGGCTCTGCCAGCCTTCGGGGGTCCCCTGTCCACTCATCTGCCATCCCGTGCTGCACCCTGGCCGAGCAGCCCCCTGAGAAGCGGGCTGGCTTTTCAGAGGAGTGGGGTCCCTTTGAAGCCCCCTGCTGGAAAATTCCACCTCTGCTTTCTATTATCTGATGGTATTGATGCTTCTATTGGGGCAAGGAGAAACACATTCCCTTTCTCCCGACAGGAAGGGAATGTCACTCCCCAGCCGGCGGAACACTTGCACACTTGTCCCTTCACAGACACTCAAGGGCTGATTAAGATCAGTCCCTGGAGACTGGAAGGGCCATTTCCCCTCAATTTTTATGGGGGCAAACTCAGATGCCATCAGAACTTCCTGAGGGTGTGGCGGAGTGTGCTGGGTGTGTGCGATTCTCTGAAAGGACAGTGGATGGGGCCAGGACATTTTATTATTATTGTTTTTATTATTATTATTATTATTATTATTATATCACTGTGAGATAGACATTTACAAAGCTGCTCATGGTTGGGTTTCAGTTATACAATATTGCAGCACCCGTCCCTCCACCAATGCTCATTTCCTACCACCAACGTCCCCCAGTTTCCTCCCCTATCTCACCCCCCCACCTGTCTCTATGACAGGTACTTTAAAAATTTTTTTAAATATTTTTTACAATTACAAAGATATACAATTAAAAAGTTCATATTTGGGTATTGGTCATACAGTGTTCCAGCACCCATCCCTCCACCAGTGCCCATCTCCCACCACCAACTACCCGGTTCCCTCCCTCCCTCCCCAGCCCTCCTCCATGGCAGGTTCTTTATTTCTTTCCCTTTCTCTCTCTTTCTCTTTTCCTTCCCTTCCAGACTATGGATTACAGAACATACATTAAAGGGAACATACATTCATTAAAGGTGAACATACATTCACCCAATACCCATCTGATAAGGGGTTAATATCCAGGATATATCAGGCACTGGTAGAACTTTACAAGAAGAAAACAAACAACCCCATCAAAAAATGGGGGAGAAGAAATGAACAGAAACTTCACCAAGGAAGAAATTCGAATGGCCAAAAAACATATGAAAAAATGCTCATCATCACTAATCATCAGAGAGATGCAAATCAAAACAACAATGAGATATCACTTTATACCACAGAGACTGGCACATATTCAAAAGAGCAAGAACAACAAGTGCTGGCGTGGATTTGGGGAAAAGGGGACACTCATCCATTGTTGGTGGGAATGCCGGCTGGTACAGCCTTTCTGGAAAAACAATATGGACATTCCTCCAAAGACTAGAAATGGAACTCCCATTTGACCCAGCCATACCACTCCTGGGAATCTACTCTGGGAAACCAAAAATACGCAGCGGAAACACCATCCCTACTTTTATGTTCATAGCAGCATTATTCACAATAGCCAGAATCTGGAAGCAACCAGAGTGCCTGAAAATTGATGACTGGATAAAGAAGCTTTGGTACATCTACACAATGGAATACTATGAAGCTGTTAGGAAAAATGAAATTATAAAATTTGCCTACAAATGGATGGACATGGAGAAGATTATGTTGAGTGAAATTAGCCAGAAGGAGAGAGACAGATACAGAATGACTGCATTTATTTGCATGACATATATATATATATATATATATATATATATATATATATATATATATATATATATATATATATATATTAAGGCCTCCATTTCCACATCTGGACTTCCCTCTCATCAGAACTCCACCCAGCAGACTAGCCTATCACAGCCTGGCTTTGCCCAGGCCGCTATGCAGCACTGTTCATCAATAAATGCTGGACTTAGAGATGACTACAAAGAGTATGCTACCTGCACGACAGAGCCTGGCAAGCTACCCATGTTGTATTTGATATGTCAAATACCAGTAACAATTATAGACCTCATTCCAGAATGGATTGAGGCTCTTTATGTTCCTGGAGCAAGCAGATGCCCTTGGGCTCTACTAGCATGAGAGACAGGACACATGGAGATGTTACTGGGGTCCGCTTGAGCAAATCGATGATGAACGGGAATACAGACAGTGAATATCCAAGGTCAAGTGAAACATGTATCAGGAGGTCTTGTCAAAGGTGGAAATTATCACAAACATGTGGGAGTCAGAGGCTAGGTAAGACAGAAAAATGGAACAGTGTGCTAACAATTGTCGAGGGTACTAATGACAACCTAGAACTGAACATTAAATAGAGGCAAAAAGATGCACATGACAACCCTTTAATGTATGTTCTGTAATCCATAGTCTGGAAGGGAAGGAAAGAGAAGAAAGGGAAAGAAATAAAGAACCTGCCATGGAGGAGGGCTGGGGGGAGGGAGAGGGAACCGGGGATGTTGGTGGTGGGAGATGGGCACTGGTGGTGGGATGGGTGCAGGAACACTGTATGACCAAAACCCAAATATGAACTTTTTAATTGTATATCTTTGTAATTGTAAAAAATAAAAAATTAAAAAAATAATCCTAACTCGAGGGAGGGTCCTGTCAACAAAAATCAACTAAAAGATTCTAGAGAGTAGAAGGGTGTAGTAGGATGGTATCACACCCTATTACAGGTCTAAACAAATGATTAGGCCAAAGACTAGTCCCTTCTTCAGAGATTATCTCTTATGTTGAAACACTGGAGGGGGCTAGTATAAAGTAATACATCTTAATTTCAAGGCTTCAAGCAATCTAGATGGTACCCACAAGGTCCTTCTTATTATCTGCACCAGGGTGACTCTGAGTATCTTGTTCTCGTGTACTGAAAGGGTCATTCTCCCCTGCTTGAGGGCAAACTAGTATGAGCCTTCCTATCACTGTATCACTTGTCTTCCCATTATTTATTGATTTGCTCGAGTGGGCACCAGTAATGTTCTCCATTCATTGGAAATGAGATCCATTATTGTTACTATTTTTGGCATATCAAATATACCACGGGTAGCTTGTCAGGCTCTGCCGTGCCTCTGGATTTATCTCAGGGAGCCCAGTCTGCTGCATTCTCGTCTCCTTCCTTTTCTCCTCCTCAGTGAATAGAGTAATTTGTAATAGGACAGGTCTTTAGGTCCATTGAGTACTGGAAGAGGGCAGTGAGGTTCACGAAACGGTCCAGGATGGGGTTTAGGGTTTAGGCTGGGGTTTAGGTTTATAGGCTAATCTGGTCTATTTCTGTTCTTGCATTGACCATCTGAATTTCTGGAACATGATTGGCTTCTGCTAATTTGATATACCAGCAGCTGCAGTGTGGCCGTGCGCCACAGGGAGAGCCGTTAGCAGCTCTGCTCCGTGTGTCACAGGCTCTGGATCACAGCCGACAGCCCCAGAGAAGTTTGTGGGCAGGTCCACTGTGTCCCTGGAAGGGACAGAGGTGGGGGAGGGACCCAGCTCCATCTCCATGGAAACCTGGTGACTTTAGCCATGGAGACCTGTGTACCTGGGCTTGAAGTCGGCTTCTCTCTAGAGTGGGATTCTGATGAGCTGGGCTTGAGATTGGCTTTTCTCTTGGGTGGGGCTCTGAGGAGCTGTGGAGTCTGGACTTTGAAAACGCGCTTCCGTTATGGTGTGGAGGTTTCCTCTGGCTTCTCCTAAGGCTCTACTGGGGTGGCGGGCCAGAGCCATAACCCGCCTTTCCTTCTGGACGCCTCATGATAAGCCAAGCATGGGAAGAGCTGGTAGCAGCTCTGTCCCGTGTGTCAGTGGCTCTGGATCACAGCCGATAGCACCAGAGCAGTTTGTGGGAATGTCCACCGGGCCTCCCAGAAGGGACAGAGGTGGGTAAGAGGGACCCCAGCTCCATCTCCGCGGAAACCTGGTGACTTTAGCTGATGAGACCCACGTACCTGGGCATGAAATTGGCTCTCTCTCTCTCTCTCTCTCTCTCTCTCTCTCTCTCTCGGGTGGGGCTCTGACGAGATTAAGATATTGCTAATCTTAAACAATAGGTTTTTTGGGGTGGTCATGCCTGGCAACGCTCAGGGGTTACTCCTGGCTCTTTGCTCAGGAATTGCTCCTGGTTGTGCTCGGGGACCATATGGGATGCCGGGGATTGAACTCCTGGTAAGCCGCATGCAAGGAAAAATGCCCTCCCTTGCTGTGCTATTGCTCCAGCCCCTTAAACAATAGTCTCAACGTAGCTAGTGTGGAATTCTCCTGGTAAATTCTAACTGTCCCATGCTGGGACCAGTGGGTATAAAGAGGAGCTGTGCCCAATCTAGATAACATAGAAGCCATAATAGATATATAATAATAATTCAGAAGTTACTCATTCAGAGTCAAGGTGACTTCTGTAACTGCCACACCCTCCATCAGTGTTTACAGAGAAGAGAGATCTCATTAGTATGAACCCTGGCTTAGGGATATGTAAATAGCTTAAAGTATAATTATATTGAACTGCAACGATCCCAAGCTAACTAGGCCTGCCTGTCATCAAACATGTGTGTATCTCTGTATATATGCATATGTGAGTATATGTGTAGATTGGCATCTGTGTATGCTGGGTTTGTG
>JAJIBD010034118.1:0-16120 GCA_021461705.1 Cryptotis parvus
CTGTAGCCCCCCAAGGGTGAGGGGTTCCTGGTCCCGAATGGGGGTGGGCGGTGCCCTTTGCAGACCAGGATGATCATCTCACCCCTCGGCCACATAATCATCCCCCAGCATCTGGCAGTTGGCTCAAACACGGCCAGCCACTCGCTCTGAAACATGTTCCAAACCCCAAGCCCAGCAGACTCAGAAGGTAAAGCAGGGAGCCTGGAGCCGGCCAGATTCCGCTGGGGCAGAGACAGTGTAGCCCCAACAGCTGCTGGGAACGGGTCCGGGGGGCCGAGCCGGGGCCCTGCTGGCGAGCGATGCCATTCATCCCCGGTGAGTCTGCGTGTGTTGGACACATCGGCTCCCCGGACTCCCGCCACGCCCGCACAGACCTGCCCACACTGTCCCAAAGCACAGGGCGGGGTGGGGCCCACACACTGCCCTCCCGCTCAGGCCTGGTGGCGAGGCTGTTCCAGGAGGGCTCTGAGGTGGAGGGGGGCCAGAAGAGAAATCGGGCTAAGCTCCAGCCCGGCTGTGTCTGGAGTGGGGAAGGGGACCCTACTCGGCGGTGCCCAGAGAGCTCTCTCAGGAGGGGTGACATGCGGGCCGGGACAGGTCAGTCTGGGATTGCGGCCATGTGATTGTCGGGGAGCACGGCGGGAAGCCACGTGTGCGGAGTCAGGAGCAGGCACGAGGGGCTCGATTCCCACGGCAAGCTTAGGGGGCTGCACTCTCCGGGAGCGCTGGCTGTGAGCCCACCATGGTTTCTGACCACTGCTGGCTGTTGCCCCCACAACATCTAAGAGGTCATCTAAATAGGTGGGACAGGGCCAGCCAGAGACTAGAGAGGGGCAGCACGTGCCCGAGGTTCCCAGGAAAACCATAGGCTGACGCTGGCTCTTGCCTCTAACTGCCGCTGGCAGCACTGCTGTGGCCATCTGGCTGGACCTTTCTCCTCTGTGTCCAGCAGCTATTGAGCGGTGCTGGACTGGGCTCAGGGTGGGGCCCTCTGGCTTGGGGTGCAGGGGCAGGGCTCCTCGGGGTGTTTCCTAGTTTCTTATCTCAGACTGGCTCTGGGGGCCACACCGCCATAGTTTCAGCAGGAGCATCCAGTGTCCGTTCATGCGACTGGTCAGGGTCAGCAGGCTGTGGTCGGACGTCGCTGGGAATGGATGTCTGGGCTCAAGAGGGAAACTCCCTGACCAGGCAGTGGGGCGGAAAGGGCAGCGGCTCCTGCCAGCTTGCCCGTGGGCATCTGAGGTGCAGTTAGCTTTGGGGTTCCCAGAGCCAAACCTGTTTCCCGTGCTTCTGATTGGGTTGAATGTTCTCTGGCTCAGAAATGTAATAAACTCCCCTTCCTCTTCCCTCCCAGGGGAAAGAGCGGAATGCGGCACCACCAGGTAAGAGCTGGGACGCTCTGATCTCTCTGGGGCCGCACGGTGGGCTGGGGAGGGGCAGACCCGAGAGGTCCGAGCAGGTGATCTGGCGAGAGCGACAGCCCTCCGTGTCCCCAAGCCGGTGTGGGCCGTGCCGAGAGGGACAAGTGTGCTGTCCTGACGGCTTTGCTCCTTCTAGCGTAGGGGAAACCTCGCCCCCAGCTCCCTTTGGGAGCTGAGGTGGGGGAGTGCGTGGTGCCCGTGGGCCCTCGAGCAGGAGAGTAAGAGATACTGCAGGTGGCCCAGCCCTCACCGGGACACGTGCTGCGGGTGCAGCGAGAGGAGGGGTCACGGTCTCCCCTGCTCTGACTCACAGACCCTGCTGGGGCACACGCCGCGCACACGGCCACTCACGCGTGCCCGACACCTCCCCGCCGCACGAGCACGGGGCAGAGTTTGGGGTAACATGGCAAGCGGCCCCTTCTGCTTTGCTCGGGCTTGCTCCTGCCGCACGTCCCGCTGCTGTCCCGCAGACCGGAGTCAGGGCGCTGCCCCCGCCGGGCACAGGCTTCCAGCAGCGCCTTCATCCGCCTTCCACACTTCTAGCTGCCCACGCTGTGTTGGTGCCCCAGCAGAGAGACAGCCCAGGCCCCGCCCGTCCTCAGGGGCCCAGAGACCACACCGAGAGAATGAGCCCGCGGCCTCCTGCTCTCTGGAAGGGCTTCATGGGAAAAGGCTTAAAGGCTCTGGGTTTGGGGGACTTCAGGGAAGTCTCAGGTTCCCTGCACCTGTGTTCTGGGCCTGCCGTCTGGGCGCATCCGGGGTCCCAGCACTGGCCAGCAGATGCGACCAGGTCACCCCTCTCAGGACCTCTCAGAGGCAAACTTTTTCTTAGTTTCTTCCTGGCGAGAGAAACTCGGTGTCCAGCGAGCAAAAGCCACAGTTTGCATCAGGGTCTGGGACGATAAAAGCTGATGGGGATTGAGTCTTCCAGGAGAAATCTGTGATCAGGCCTGGGGGGGGGCGGCTCAGAGGACAGTACAGTGGGGACGCCTGCCGTGCACGTGGCTGAGCCCGCGGGCTGGACCCCTGACATCTCATGTGGTCGCCAGAGCCCCACCAGGGTGACCCCTGAGGACAGAGTCAGGAGTGAAGCCCCTGAGAACAGCCAGGTGTGGCCCCCAAACAACGGGGTCCTGAAGCTCTTAGACCTCTGTGACGCCGGACCTGGGGAACCAAAGCTAGGATTGCCACTTAGGAGACCCCGCACACGCTCTCACACACACAATAGCACTCACACTCATCACACTCACACTCGTACCCACACTAACATAATTGCACTCACACACAGTAGCACTCACACATACACAAACACATGCACTCACATTCCACACACAGACACACTCAGACACACTCGTGCATATACAAACTCACAGTTGGACTCACACTCATACACATTCACATATTCATACACCTAGACCCACACATATTCAATCACACTCATACACCCTTACCATACTCAGAGCTGCTACTGGCTCTCCCTGTGCCCAGCCACTCATGAGGCGCCCGGGAGGGGTGGCGGGTTCCTAGCCCTGGCCTGCCACCCCTGCAGAGCCCTCCACAACAAGCCAGATGACCCCCCCACTCCATGAGGGGCCTCCATTTTCCACATCCAGACTTCCCCCTCGTCAGAACTCCACCCAGCAGACCAGCCTATCACAGCCCGGCTCGCGTGGCTGCAGCGGCCATGCGGTTCATCAATAAAGTCTGGATTTTGAGATGACTACAAGAGTATGCTACCCACACGGCAGAGCCTGGCAAGCTACCGTGTCGTATTTGATATGCCAAATACCAGTAACAATTATAGACATCATTCCCAGGACCTGATGGAATGGTTTGAGGCTCTTTATGTTCCTGGAGCAAGCAGGTGCCCTTGGGCTCTACTTGCATGAGACAGGTCATATGGAGATGTTACTGGTGCCGCTCTAGCAAATCGATGATGAACGGGAAGACAGTGATACAGTGATACAGTGATACACCCTTACAGGTATTCACACACTCACACACGTACCCACACACTCCTGCACTTACTCATTCATATATAAACATACCCCCACACACAAACTTATTGTCATACACCCACACCCTCACACAACAAGCCTACCAGACACTTGTGACTAACACACTGTCACCCACACTCACACTAATGTACTCACACTCATACACACTCACAAACACACACCCCCAGACACAAACACTCACATACTCATATACACTCACACACACTGTCATTCACTCACACATGCTCACACACATACACTCACACATGCTCTGCCACCGTCCACTCTGAGGTCCCGAGTGAGGGGCAGAGCAGCCTCCTGAGCGAGCCGCGTGACCCCTTCCCGTCCCTCCAAAACCACGTCCCATGTGTCCTGTAGTGCTCGGTGCTCAGTGCTCAGTGCAGCTGGCTTGGGTGTGGTTGAAAAGGCGGCGGCAGTGGGTGTTTCCACTCCGTGGCTCTGCATTTCCGTGTGGGCGTTGCAGTGGGCGGGACCTCGACAAGTACCTTCAGGTTGAGCTGCCGCCTTAGAGGGTCGGTTCAGCCTTGCCCGTCAGCCCCTGGCCCCCCCCACTGCCCGTCCCTTAGCCACGCCCCGTGCCAGTGGCACATGCTCCCCTGGCAAATGCGGTGGCCAGGCACATGCATCATGTTGGATGACACTTGCCAATGGCATGGAGCCCCTAGCCAGGCTGGCTGCCCGTGACCCCGCACTCAGGGTGAGGCCCTGCCCACTCCTGCCCACGTGTCACCGGTACAGCCAGGCAGTGTCCCGAGAGCCTGGCCACTAGTTTGGGTGTGGATGCCCACAGGCCATCAGGGAGGTTCTTCACCAGCCCTGAGGCCAGTCCATAGGTCAGGTCGGTCACTCTTCACCAGCCTTGAGGCCAATCCATAGGTCAGGGTCGGTCACTTTTAACCAGCCCTGAGGCCAGTCCGTAGGTCAGGGTCAGTCACTCTTCACCAGCCCTGAGGCCCGTCCGTAGGTCAGGGTCGGTCACTCTTCACCAGCCCTGAGGCTCGTCCATACGTCAGGGTTGGTCACCCTTGCGTCTTGGACGAGAGCAGGAAGGCAGCAGTGGCCTCTGGTCTCGGCTTCCTCTCGGCGCTGTTCCTGTTTTCTCTGCCTCCTCTCTCTTTTCCCTTTTTTACTCTGCAGAAGAGACGGAGCTTAGACTCCCCCATTTCCCTAAGCTCAGCAGCCCCCTGCTCCCCGCTTTGTGCCCACCCAGCACTGCAGTAAGTCACCGATAAGTCGATGCTGTGCGGAGTTGGGGAGCTGCGTCTCCCTTGCGGGAGGATCTTCGTGCACGGGCCCCACGCAGGAAGCCAGAGCCCTGAGCCTCTCCGTCCGGAGAGTGGCCGCTGCCTGGGCTTCCTTCCGCTGGCACATTCTAAGGGCGAAATTGTGTGCGCTCTGGCTTGAAGGGGGCGCTCCAGCCGGGCACCCTCAACTCTTAAACTCTGCCTGTCCACCGTGTGGGGTTAGGCTCGGACATCTGCTGGCCACTGCGTCCAACCGAGAAGATAACGTTCCCGCTGGTTGTCTGGATTTTAAAAACATGGATAAAAGTCCATTTCCTCGGGCCCCAGGTGCCGCCTTGCTCTCTGTGTGACCTTGGCCAACTTCCGAGCCTCCACTGACTCCTGTGACTCACGTTTTGCTCATTCCTGCCGCGGGCTGGTCAGAAGGGCAGGAGCTGGGGCTTCAGCACCGAGACCCCTGGGCCTGTCCCACCCCCAGGGACACCCTCGGCTGGGGGGGTCTCGTTTCTGACATTCTCTTTGGCATTTGGAAATCCGAAAAACAGACCCATTTTCTGCACCGCCGCACATCCACGCGTGCGCACACACACACACACACACACACACACACACACACACACACACACACGCTTCCCAAAGCAGGAACACAAAGCAGGCAGGAACTTAGCTAACCAGGCTGACTCGGTTCCAAGATGCGCTTGGAACCATCTTGTTTTCCCTGAGTCTGGTTTGTGCTGTGCATCTGGTGCCCAGGCCGCGTTGGCATGTGGTGCCCAGGTCCGGCTGGCATGTGGTGCCCAGTTCCCGCTGGCGTGTGGTGCCCAGTTCTGGCTGGCGTGTGGTGCCCAGGTCCGGCTGGCGTGTGGTGCCCAGGTCCGGCTGGCGTGTGGTACCCAGGTCGGCTGGCATGTGGTGCCCAGGTCCGGTTGGCATGTGGTGCCCAGGTCTGGCTGGCATGTGGTGCCCAGGTCTGGCTGGCACGTGGTGCCCAGGTCTGGCTGGCATGTGGTGCCCAGGTCCGGCTGGCATGTGGTGCCCAGGTCTGGCTAGCATGTGGTGCCCAGGTCCGGCTGGCATGTGGTGCCCGCTGGCATGTGGTGCCCAGGTCTGGCTGGCATGTGGTGCCCAGGTCTGGCTGGCATGTGGTGCCCAGGTCCGGGTGGCGTGTGGTGCCCAGGTCTGGCTGGCATGTGGTGCCCAGGTCCGGCTGGCATGTGGTGCCCGGTTCCGGCTGGCGTGTGGTGCCCAGGTCCGGCTGGCATGTGGTGCCCAGGTCTGGCTGGCATGTGGTGCCCGGGCCCGGCTGGCATGCTCTCGGATTCAGCTGTGCCCAGCTCTTGCATGGCCCGGTGTGTGCACACTTTTGCTCGAGCCGCCAGTGCTGGGTCCGTGGCCGGGGTCCCTGGCTGTGGCTGCTGAGGGAGACGAGCATCAGCTTAGGAAGCGGCAGCGGGATCTCGGGGCCTCATTTGCCACTCCCAGACCCCCGGCCTGTAAGGGCTCACGCCCCATCTCAGACACTCCTCAAGGTTGGGAGACCAGGTCTTTGCTCGGCAGGGGCAGCCGTGATCTCAGCCACACTGGGTCCCCACTTGCTGCCTCTCTTGGTTCCAACCCAGAAAGCTCTTTGCCCAGGGAAGCTGGGAGTCAGGCCAGCTTGGGCTACACGGAGCAAAGAAGCCAGCCAGGTCTGCGTGTGGTGAGGCCAGGCCGGTGGCCATCTCCTGGCTGGGCCAGTGGCTGTCCCCAGGCCGGGCTGGTGGCTGTCCCCCTGGTCGGGTTGGTGGCTGTTCCTGGCTGGGCCAGTGGCTATCCCCTGGCCAGGCCAGTAGCTGTCTCCCTGGTCGGGTCGGTGTCTGTCCCCCAGGCCTGGCCGCTGGCTGTCCCCCGGGGCGGGTCCTGACCCCCGTGAGCCGGTTTCCTCTCCTGTGACCAGGAGGGGCAGGGGGCCACACGAGATCAGGAGACCGACAGGAAAGTGAGACGCTTCTCCTCCCTCCCCGTGGGGGCACAGGATGGGCTGACAGTGCAGGGGAAAGTGCCCCACAGGGAGCAGGGCTCAGGTTTGGGGCCGGACCTCCCAGTCTCCACCTCTGTAAAATGGGTCCCTGCGAACAGGCCTGAGCTGGTAGGTGATCAAGACTTTGGAGGCGTTTTAAGGGAAAAGAACAATCACAGCAGAGCAGAGCCAGCCTCCTCCTTGCCCAGACTCGAGGCGTCGGTCACTTGTTCTCTGGAAGGAGGAGGACCATGACCCGCTTCTCGGGTCAGCAGAGGATGTGCCGGGCCCTGATTGCTCTGTGGCTGTGCTGTGCCGCCCCGAGGCAGGCCGGCCCCTCCTTCAGCTCTGAAGGTCTCTTGCTTTCCTGGGGTACAGCTCTGTGCTGGGGTCGCTCTGCATGGGCGGCAGCCTTGTGTCGGCGTGTCGCTGGTTTCCAGGGCGCCTGCCGTGTGCCCCATGGTCAGAATGCGTCTGTGTGGCGTAAGGTGGCCCCCTGCCCACCTCCGGGTGTGGGGCTTCGAGGGCGGCTGCTCTGGGCGCGGGAGGCCGATGCGCCTCTTTCCCCGAGTCCGTTTGTGCCGGCCGCTCTCTTGATCTCTTTTTGTTCCGTTTCCCCTAGGCCCCCTGTCTTCCCCCCTAAACCACAGAAAATGAGGAGACCTAGGCCTCTCTCAGTGTGTAGCCATAAGCTGTTTAACGGCTGTATGGAAGCGTTCATTAAGGTATTTGCCGGGAGCTGTCGCGTCCGCCGTGGTCCCTGATGCAATGGCAGCCTCGTCTGCGCCCTCCACAGCCCCGCCAGCCCGCCACGGCCCCCTCCCCACAGCCCCGCTTGGAGCCTTTCGGCCGCCTCCTGCTCCTGCTAAGCACCGGGAGGGAGAAGATGGTGCTGGACTTGCTGAAGCCCACCAGAGGGGGCAGGGCCAGCACGGTGGTCCCCTGCAGCAGGCATCCGGCTCGGGAACCGGGTCCTAAGGACCCCAGGGGCGAGGGAGGCACAGTGGGGCGGGGCAGAGGGAGGCCCAAGAGGAGTCGGTGGAGACCAGCAGTGCCCGCATGTTCCGTGCACGCACGCACGCGCGTTCCCCCAACTCTGAAGGCGCTTCATGCTTCAGCGTAGATGCCCAAGACCCCGGGTTCCTGGTCTGCTTCTGTGTGGGAGCTGGGGAGTCGCGGGAGCTGCTGAGGGGCCCCGAGGCCCCCGGAGCAAGTCTCTGCCTCCGGAGCACAGGCAGATGGTGATGGGGCCAACAAAGACAGCCGTGAGGAGGGGAGGGAGGGGAGGGACAGCCTCTCGGGGCTGAGAGTGACCCCAGCTCAGGAGGAGGTGACTGCCCTGACCCGGGCAGAGGCCAGGCTTTGGGGGCTTTGCTGACACAGCGGCAGTGGGGGCTGCCCCTGCGCCGGCCCTCTAGCCTTCATCCCCGATGGGGAGGGCAGCACAGACATGGCAGGAGAGGGGCAGGACTCGATGGGGGCCCGGACCATGGAAGGGACAGTGGCGGCAGGACAGGAGGGCACGTGTTGGGACTGTTGGGTCAGCACGTGGACAGGCATCAACCCTGAGAGGACCTGCGGCACCTTCTGGTGCTCAGGGCCGCTGCCTGAGGACCTGAGAGCACACAGCACCCGAGCCCAGTGCCCTGGTGGCCACTGCAGAGCCCATGGCTCCGTCCACAGTGATGAAGGGCACCCCAGCCCGCCAGCGCCTCCTCAGCCGTGGGGTCCCGGAGGCAGGATGGCCGAGCGGGGTCTGGGGCAGGCAGAGGAGAGGCAGGAGCCAGGGTAGAAGTGGGGCCCCACCTCTGGCCCGGCCCCAGGGCAAGCGGTCAGCACCATCTGCACAAAATTTGCTGTGGCCAGTTTCCGAGGGCTCCGGAGGGCGGAGGCTGTTGTGGGCGAGGTGGTGAGCCCTGGACGGCTGGCAGGCGGGCCCGGCCCCAGGTCCCTGCGCTGCCATTGCATCCCGGTGCTGGCGGACTGTGCTTCCGGGCCGCCGTATCCGCGTAACCTTGTGTCTTTCTCTCCTGCTGCCTCTATTGTTTGTTATCAGAGGAAGAAGGAATGCTCGAACCAGGAACCAGGTATTTACTGGACAGGTATTTACTGGACAGGCCCCTGGCCCCCTCGGAGCTGGTGGAGCCGGGCGTCTCACAGCACCTTCTAGAAAGGGCCTCACGGCCTGCCAGGGACGGAGGGCCATTGATGTCCACGCCTTGGGTCAGCGTTTGCACCCCCACCCTCCCAGGGAAGAGCTTTCCAGACACGTGCTGTCCTCCCGGGAACCTGAAGGAACAGCGAGGCCAGACCCCAGGAAGGTGCCCCGGGCCACCAGGGGCGTCCCCAGAGAAGCGGCTTGCAGCCAGGCGCCCTGCAGAGGCCCGGCCCGGCAGCCTTTTCCCACCACCCAGGTCTCCAGCGACCTTGGAGCCTGTCCCAGGGCTTCTTGTCTCATGGCCAGTGAACGCCGGGTCCACCCGCGCTGGCTGTGAGGTGGTGAGTGGCCCTGAGCAGAACTCTCCGGAGCCCTGGGCCAGCCCCGGCACCTGGCCTCGGCTGCATCAGGTCTGGCAGCCATGAAGGGTCGGATCCTCCTCTGCCCCGCACCACCACGGCCCTCAGCCCAGAGATATAATACGGGGGGGTGTCGAGCTGAGCAGGGCAGGGCAGGGCAGGGAGCCGTGCTGGCCAGTCCCTCCCGCACCCCCCGGCGTCTGACCCAGCTCAAGCCCCGCACCAGGAGCCAGACGAGCATTTCTTTAATGCGGCCAGCGCTGTGCTGTCCCCTGTGGCTGTGTGTGGACACCGTAGGGCCAGCGACCCCGCTCGCTTCCTCCTCTGATCCTACTAACCCCACGTGCCTGAGCACTGTGTGCGTCCGTCTGTCCGTTGTCTGTCTGTCCGTGTGGGCCTGTCTCACTCTGGCGGGGGCTGCTGTGGGGTGGTGGGGGTGGCCCGGGGTCAGCCTCTCACAGGCATCTCCCGCAGGACTCGGGACAGGCCATCCCGCTGGTGGTGGAGAGCTGTGTCCGCTACATCAATCTGTACGGTGAGCTCCGGGGCACGGGGCCGAGGGGGCCTCCCTGACCCAGCCCCAACCCTCCCTCCCCACCCAACCCCAGAGCTCTAGGCCGGAGACACCAAGTGTACTACAGTGCCCGGGAAGGGACCGGCCCGGCCCAGCTGTGGGCCCGTGCGCCCAGCCACTCCACTGCATGCTGACCCCAGCTCGACCCTGCAGTGGCCAGGCACTGTCTTGGGGCTGCCCCCAGCTAGCACAGAAGTCACTCAGCCGGTGGAGATTTGGAAGGCACTGGCGGGGTGGGGGCTCAGGGCCGAAGCTCCCCAAAGGGGGTCTTTCATCAGAAGAGGCCCCTGCCTGGGAAAGAGCGAACATCAGCCGGAGCCCCTGCAGAAAGGCAGGCATGCAGTGCTGGGCATCTGCACGGGCACGGCCTTGCTGGGCATCTGCCCGAGAGCCGCAGCCTGAGTCCTCAGGTCTCTAGGGCAGCACGGGCCGAGGGGCCGCGTCTGCAGAAGCACCGTGCGGGCCCCAACAGCCATGTGCACCGCCTCAAGCCCAGCAGCCGGCCTCCCTCGGCATCTGTAGGAGGAAGAGGGCAGGGAGGATTCTCGGGAGAACCTCGTCTCGGGGCTGGAGAGGGTTCCATCGCAGGGCGCTGCCACAGGGCGCAGCCGGCCCAGGCTCCGTCCTCAGCACCCCATAAGCCCCTCACACAGCACCTGGCAGTGCCCAGTGTGAGCCCAGAAAACAATGTGTCCCCTAAAACCCTTCCTCAGGCCAGCCTGCCCCAGCTGTCCTGGTTTACTGGGGCGTGGGCGTGGTCACCGGGCCGTCCTCGGGAACCAGACGGCTGGAAGTGTCCCTGCCTCCAACAGGGCAGCCGTGGTGGGTTTCTGAGCTCTCCCGCTGCACCCCAGGCCCGGGATCCAGGCGTAGAAAGCAGGGCTGAGCCCTCGGGGGCCGAGCCTTCCCGGGGAGCCGTGCTCGGGCCGTGGGTGCCCGCCTCACTGCCCTCTGGTCTCGCCTTTGCCCAGGCCTGCAGCAGCAAGGCATCTTCCGCGTGCCCGGCTCCCAGGTGGAGGTCAACGACATCAAGAACTCCTTCGAGAGAGGTGGGTGCGGGGCGCTCTCCAGCCCAGGGCCGGGGGACTGCTTGTGTCCACATCTCCCCAGTGCCACATCCTGTGGCCGTGGACATGGGCGCTGCCCACGTGGTGCAGAAAGTGCCGCAGAGGGGAGGCGTGGACAGCCCCTGCTCTGCCCTTTGGCCTCTTCTAGAGCTCTGAGCCTCCTACGTGCCCGTCACGGTGTGTACGACACCGTATGTAAGACACTGCCGGCAGTGTCGGGGTCCCCGGGGAGGCCTTGCTGCCTCCCCGCTGCCGGTGCCCTCCTGGCGCTGCCCCGGTCCCACACAGGCGAAGACCCGCTGCTGGATGACCATAACGAGCGCGACATCAACTCGGTCGCTGGGGTTCTAAAGCTCTACTTCCGAGGGCTGGAGAACCCGCTCTTTCCCAAGGAAAGGTTTCAGGACTTGATATCTACCATCAGTGAGTATCCCGGGAAGCCGAGACGCCGTCCTTGGTGTCCCGCTCACGCTGTCACACGCAGGGCGGACGCCGGACTGGCCCTCACCGCAGTGACCAGTTTTTGGGGGCGGGCGGGGAGAGCCAGGGGCAGGGGCCGGAGGAGGCCTGCTTGCTGGGAGCCGAGTCCTGTGAGATGGGCCCCGGAGACCCGGGAAGCCTGGGGACACGGAAGAGCCCACGAGAGCGAGGGAGAGGTGACCCCAGATGTCGCTGGGGATTCCGGGGGCCAGTGGGAGCCATGGCCAGCTTGGGGGGAGGGTCAGGCAGCGTTGGGGAGAGCAGAGCAGTGTGAGACTAGTCTCCGGGGCCGGTGCACGTCTGTGGATAGAGGCGGGCACTGCGCCGGCACACACAGCAGCGTCGCAGCTCACTGGAGCCAGCGCCGACCTCCACGGACCCTCAGAGGGGTCGGCAGGTGTCCCGGCTGCGAGGGGGCAGGACCCCTCCGGGCAGCAGGATCCATCAGAGCCAACCTGGGCTCTTTGGGACGCCACCTCTGACCCGTGTATGTCCACCCTCACAGGCGCGAGGGTGGGACCCAGTGTCCATCAGGCCTGGGCTGCGCTGTAAAGGTCACAGGTAGTCCCTGGTCATGCCCGTCCAAATGGCCATGAGTGGCCCTGGGGTCTCGGCTCCTGTTGCTGAAGGTCCAGGCTTTGCGGGGTCCGGCCCCATCCTGAGCGGCGTCAGGCGCTTCCCTCCTGGGGGACCTCGTTGCCTCAGCCTGCCCAGTGCTGACCTCAGGGGGACAGCACCTTCTCCGGGTCCCACCTAGCACACGCCCAGGCCCAACCCTGTTCTGAGCAGCTTGGGGTGGGGGTAGAACAGGTCCCGCCCTCCCAGAATGGAGCAAAAAACTACCAAGAGGGTAGAAGGGGTGGTCTGTGCCCCAGGAGCCCCCAAAGGGTGGCAGTCTGTGCCTCCAAGATTCCATCAGGCAGGTGGGGACCCCGCCCGGGCCGCGGCAGGCAGGCGAGGGTGGGCCGCAGCCCGGAGCCCCCAGGCCCCCGTCTCTCCCCAGAGCTGGAGGCGCGGCCGGCGGGTGCAGCTGATCCAGCAGACGCTTGTCACGCTGCCCAGCGCCGTCCTCGTCGTCATGCGCTACCTCTTCGCCTTCCTCAACCAGTGAGTTGCCGCCACAGCCCCTTGGGGCGGGGAGGTCCGGGGCTCCTCAGCAGTGCTCAGGGGTCAGGCGCCCCCTCGTGGTTCTCGCCAACCAGGCACGTGTCTGCCCAGCACACGACAGCGAGGATGTAGTTCCAGGACCCCTGGACACCCCAGCGTTGCCACACCTGGCGGTGCCTGGGCGATCCGGTGGTGCAGGGGCTAGAATCGGGTCAGGTGCAGGCTGGTGCCTTAACCACTGTGCTCTCGGGCCCTGCCAGTGCCCCCTGGGGGGTTTCAGTACAGCCCCTCCCCAGAGGCGGGGCGGGGCCTCGGCCGTGACGCCCGGCCCCTCCCGCAGCCTCTCCCAGTACAGCGACGAGAACATGATGGACCCCTACAACCTGGCCATCTGCTTCGGGCCGGCGGCTCATGCACATCCCCGACGGCCAGGACCCCGTGTCCTGCCAGGCCCACGTCAACGAGCTCATCAAGACCATCATCACACACCACGAGGCCATCTTCCCCAGCCCCCGGGAGCTCGACGGCCCCGTCTACGAGAAGTGCATGGCCGGCGGGGAGGAGTACTGGTGAGCACCGACCGCGTCCATGGCTCTGCTGAGCTCTGCTGCCCCTCAGAGCAGGCAAGGGCGGGTCAGGATGCCCTTGGGCTACAGGGAACACTTGCCACCTGGCTTCCGCCCAGTCATTTCCTTCACTGCGAGGTCAGGGCACATAGCTTCAGGCACGGCTAGATCCAGGAGCACTTGCTCTGTCAGGTCTAATCCCTGCACGGATCCCCCGCCCTCACCCCCCAGCTCTTCCTTCTTCTGCATCAGCTGCCCCCTTGGTGGTCTCACCGTGGCTGCCAGTCTATAGATACAGAGGCCAGCTGCCCAGCGTCCACTCCCTGCCCCACGTAGCAAAGGGCATTTCCTTCCCTGCTGCTCCCTCCAGGAGCTCTCGGTGCTCAGCCCGTCCCCACCCACGGCTGCACCCCTTCCCGTCCCCCAGCTCCAAGCACAGTCTCGGCACTGGCTCCATCCCACGTGCCCCGAGGCAGGTGCACGCTGCTCCCCACAGCCACTCAGGGACTCATAACCCCAGGGGGTCCAGGCACCCACCTCCACCCGCCACACCCCAGCTCTACCCCCTCTGTCAGGGGCTGGCCCTGGGCCCCATGCAGCTGCCCCACCCGATCTGAGGTGCCCAGTGAAGGAGGAAATGGACAGCCCCAGAAGGGGCGCCACCCCCGCCAGGTGTGGCACCCTCCAGCACTCAGGGAGGGCTTCCTGGAGGAAGCAGCTTGCCCTGACCCTTGTAGAGTCAATCAGGAGCTGGTGGGCAATTAGGGACCATACTTGTGGCGCCAGGGGACAGAGAGGGACAGAGAAGGGTGGACAGCTGCCAGGCCGCCAGGGCTCCTGCAGGGTCAGGCAGGGCCTGGACTCTCCTGGACAGTGGACACTTTTATCCCAGCATCCAAGGCCTGTCTGTGTCCTGGTCTGCCTCCTCCCAGAAGCCCCTCTGCCCACCCTCTGCAGCTCTTGTCTGGCCCATCAGAGACATGTTTCAATCGCAGCAGCCTCTCTCCTGGCCATGCTGTCCCCCTGCCAGCCGTCCCCCTGCCAGCCGTCCCCACATCCCGGGAGCCCAGGGCTGGGGCACCTGAGCACTGTCCTTCACAAGGCTCTTGGAGAAAGGCAACAGGGTGGGTGGGCTGGGAGGGCCTGCAGGAAACATGGGGCAGTGGATGCCCCTGACGGACCCTGATTTCCCCCACAGCGACAGCCCACACAGCGAGCCGGGCACCATCGATGAGGTTGACCAGGACAATGGCACAGAGCCTCACACGGTGACGAAGGTGAGTGGGGTGCGGGGGCCACTGCCGCTAGCCTGCTGCTGCCCTCTGGCTCTCCGGCCTCTGGGCTGGACCCGCCTGTCTCCCGGCCCGGAGGTGCAAGCAGTATGGCTGAAGCTGATGGCTGATGCTATCTTCATGCTTCTGGGCTACGGCAGGGCTAAGCAGTTTCTTCTTGTTTTATTTTTCCCCAAGTCCCAAAGCCAAGGCCTCGCCTGCCAGCCTACAGCAGGAGCCAGCTGGGCACTGCCTAATGGGCCCTGGGCACCCTCTGGCACCCTGCGGCTCCAGGATGGGGTCTTGGGCAAACAACGTCGTCGACTGTCTTGCTCTTGTTTTGCTTTGTTTGGGTCACACCCAGAGATGCTCAGGAGTCACTCCTGGCTCCTGCACTCGGGAATCACTCCTGTGCTTGGGAATGCTCAGGGACCCTCGGGGATGCTGGGCTCCAACCTGGGTGGGCTGCATGAAGGCACATGTCGGCCCTGCTGTGCCACTGCCCTGGCACCAATGCCAACTCATTAGAGGTTCCCTCTTAGCTGCCATGATCTTAGTCGGCATCATCTTCGCTCAGCACCGTTGGCTGTTCCAGCACCTGACAGACCCTGCCTTGCTGTGTGGGCCTGTGTCCCGACACACAACCCTGAGAACAGGTCACACACACACAGAGCCCAGGGAACATGGGCTCACACACACACAACACACAGCCCCTGAGAACACAGGCTCACATACACACACACTTACATACAGTCTTGCACACACACAGCCTCACTCACAAACATACAGCCCCTCAGTGGCACACAGCCCTGAGTACACCACGTGGCCTCACACACACACACACACAGCCCTGAGTGCACACAGTCCTAAGCACACAGCCTCACACACAATACACAGCCGTAAGTACACACAGCCCTGAGAGCACTCGAAAGGGTTGGAGGAAACCAAGAAGTCCCTGGGGCAGGCACCATGTCCACATCCCTCACGGCCCGGCCCCAGTACTGACCGTGTGTGTGTGTGTGTGTGTGTTGTGTATTGTGTGAGTGTGTGAAGTGTGGGAGAGAGAGAGAGATCTGCTAGAGCTGTGTCCCCACAAGCAGCCCAGGGCTGGGGGCATCAGTTCGTTCTCCACAGACTCCCACTAACCTTCCTCAGCTCTGCAGGCCACGTGCTGGGGGAGAACGTGCTTCGGGGCTGGGTCCCGGCCAGCTCCTGGCTCTGCAGCTGCCCACCTGAGTCCTCAGTGTCCACTCTCCTGTGTGCATGCAGGGGATAGAGAAAAGACTGAGGGAGGGACAAAGGCAGAGACAGAGGGAGAAATAGAGTGAGGGAGACACAGAGACTGAGGGAGGAGGCAGACACAGAGACTGAGGGAGGAGGCAGCACAGAGACTGAGGGAGGGAGGCAGACACAGAGACTGAGGGAGGGAGGCAGACACAGAGACTGAGGGAGGAGGCAGACACAGAGACTGAGGGAGGGAGGCAGAGCCTGAGGAGAGAATGGGACGTGGGACAGGCCTGGCTGAGGAGGCCCAGAGCCTTCTCTCAGGGGCTGGAGCTGTGGGCGTGAGCCTGTGACCCTCCCTTGGGACCCGTTTGTGCCTGTGTCCGTCTGTACATGCCCTGACCGTCCTCCGGGGCCAGGGGGCACGATGGGGGCACAGCTTTGTCCCTGACTGGGAGCTTGGGGAATTGGCAAGTCCCTTAACACGGCTGGTGGGGGCCACCACGTGGGCAGGGTGCTGTCCTGGCTAGCGTGGCCACCGGCATCCCCGATGACCCTACACCGCCAGGAGTGATCCCTGAGCAGTGCCCGGTGTGAGCCCAAACCAACCGACATGGAGCGGCCCAGGAGCC
>JAJIBD010034120.1:0-18694 GCA_021461705.1 Cryptotis parvus
CTTAATTATAAGGTTGGCTATCATCTCAAAGGTAAAGTATAGCAGTACGATTCTGCTTGTTATGTAAATAAACCCATTCTAAAGGTCCAGATAATTGGGCTATAGCAGCAGTTGGAGACTTCGGGAGTGTTGAAGACCAAGAACCATACCTTTTCTCGGGATTAAATCTGGAGAGGTAAGATTTTTTGAAGCCGATCCATGAAAAAGTCTAATTCCTTTTGAGCTTTAGGGAGTTAGTTGTCTTGGGCTATTCAAAGCAGGATCACCTTCAAGGGTGTGGAACAGGTTACTGAGCTCACAGTTAGGAATCCCAAAGGAGGCGCACCCAGTTGATATCTCCCAGCAGTTTTTTGAAAATCATTCAAGGTTTTGAGCCCTTTCTGACTAATGGAAATTTTTTGAGGACGCGCTGTAATGCAGTCAAGAGCATAGCCCAAATATTCATATGGAGGCTGCATCTGGATTTTTCTGTAGCTACTTGTGGAAACCAGCCTCGGGTAAAACTGTCATTACTTCATTATACAAATTTCGGAGATCTTTGGAATTATCACAGGCTAGCAGATATCATCCATGTAGTGGATGATGTATGCATTGGGGAAATTTAACACAAGTAGGTCTCAAAACTTCATCAACAAAGTGTTGACACATTGTTGGTGAGTTAGTCATTCCTCGTGGTAATACTGTCCATTGAAACCTACGTAAAGGACCTTTATGATTGATGGATGGAACTGAAAATGCAAACCTTTTATGATCATCTGGGTGGATAGGTATGTTGTAAAAACAATCTTTTAAGTCTATGATAATTAGTGGCCAATCTTTAGGAATAGCTGCTGGGGAGGGAGCCCAGGTTGTGGGCTCCCATGGGGATCATTGTGGAATTGACATTCCTTAGGTCAATCAGCAACCGCCATTGGCCTGATTTTTTTCTGTATCACAAAAACTGGGGAATTCCATTCTGAAAATGATGGCTCTATATGTCCCTAATTTCAACTGCTCTTCCACTAGATTTGTCAGCGCCTCTAACTTTTTGATATTGAGGGGCCACTGTGGTGTCCATATAGGTTTATCAGATTTCCACTGAATACGGATAGGTGGTGGGCGCTTAACCACAGCGGCCCCAATTAAAAAGGTTACTCCCTGAGTTAAGCTTATAGGGGAGCTGGAACAGGTGCCCGATGGGGGATTGGACGAGGTATGTGAATCACTGCTCCCCACTGCTCCAGCATGTCTCGACTCCATAAATTTAAAGGCATAGGGGCTATATAAGGCTGGTCCATGGCTACGTTCCCTTCAGGGCCAATACACGGCAGCCATCTCGCACTCTGTCGGAGAAGAGAAGAGGAGATATTGCCTACCCCGCTCAGGCTATGGGACACTCTCTTTAGGGCCCAGTTAGAGGGCCAGTACTTGGTGGGGAGATTATGGTCATGTCTGCCCCTGTATCCAACATGCCTTTGAATTTCCTTTTATAAATCTCGATGGGTATAATTGGCCGCTTGGCCTGCGAAATCCTGGTAGTGTACCCAACTAGATAGTTAGCAGGTGGCTGGTGGGCTTGGTTCTGTGCGGCTGTATAACCAACAATGAAGTTGGCAGAAGGGTTGGTACTGTTTAAGCCACCAGCTCTAGGGTGTTCAGACTGACTAGATGGATCCTCAAAAAATTAATAATAGTCTAGCAAGCCGTTCCCCTTTTCAAAAGTCCATTTAGTTGGTACAGAGATTGACAGTACTATCTCTCCATGAGATTCAGGATCTAGAAGTCCAAAATGCACCTTAATTCCTTTAAATTTCAGCCAATCGCTCCCCTGAATTAAACCCATACTACCTGGGGGAGCAGGTCCTTTTTATCCCTGTTTTTAGCATGTAAGGATCTTGACTTGGGTATACTGTGACAGTCTTAGGTCAGAGAATGTCAAGACTGCCATTGTCTGATGTGGTAGGCCAGAGAGTATTTATTGATTACAATTCTGTGGGTTCTGATTTGGAGGATACTGGGCAGTTAGGATGAATGAGGGTGCCCCTGGATTCAGCTGGGCCTGGGGCTGGCCCCCACCCAGTTTCCCCGCATTCGAGGGAGGCATAGGTGTCATTTGAGCCTGCGGAGCTTGTGGAACCTGGGAGGGAGTCCATGTAATATTTCCCATAAAGGGATTATTAGGATGTTGCCCTGTATCCATAGTTTTAGGAGATGGGCAATCTCTACGGTTGTGCCCCTTCCCTCCACAGTTAAAGCAGGTTATCTGTCCAGATGAAGCCTGAGGCTGACTTCGTCTCGAGACCGACAGTCTCTGGCCCAATGTTTTCCCTTCCTGCACGTTGGGCATGGTCCAGGTGGGGCCCTCCGAGGGGTGGGGTTGTGGTTATTAGCATGGTTTTCCTGGTAACTGTTTATCCTTTGAGGATTATTGTTTCTCCCCCTGAAGCTGTTTGACATTTCACCCCTCTCCCGATCCTCCTGCTGTATGGGATAAGCCTCTATAGCATTCTTGTGTCCCATGGGAGGCCAAACCAACATTTCTACAGGCCTTTAGATATCCCATGAGGTCTTCCTTTTCCTTAATACTATATAGTATTGCTCGACAATTTTGATTAGCATTCTCATATGCTAAGGTTCGCTTTAGGGATTTGTTGAGTGGATGGGTCTTGAACCTGTCTTTGGATTGTCTCACTTAATCTCCCAACAAAATCAAAGTATGGTTCATTAGGACCCTGGTAAATTTTTTGTACAGCTACCTAGATATTCTGGGTCGGAACCTACTTTTTCCCCATGCTTTTAATGCTGTCTCCCGAACAAATCTTAAAACAGGTTCAGGTAATGTCGCTTGTTTTACTTTCTTTTTGCCATTCACCTTCACCTTTCAGCATGGCAAAAGTTATATTATGGCCAGATTCTGTATTTCTTAAAGTGTCAATATTCATGTTAACCCCATCTGCATACCACATTTGCCATTGCATGAACTGTGGTTGGTTCAGACAAGTACGGGCTACCATTTCAAAGTCTGACAATACCCACTGTTTATTTTGGCTCCAATCAGCTAAATATTTTAAAGAATAAGGACTTGATTTTCCAAACCTGTCACAAGCCTTCCAAAATGGGGTTATTGACTCAATTTTTAAGTCTTCATGAATTGGTTTTACTTTTTTTAGTCATGAGAAAGATTGCTGGGCTTTGCTCTTTGATTATTATTAGATTGACAACCACAAGAACTGCAAGGCTCTTGGGGCCTGCACAAGATAACCTGTTTCTCCCCTTCTTCCTCATCAGAGCTTGTAGTATCTGTCAGAGGAGCATCTTCCCCCTTGAAGGTATTAACTCCGGGAGATTTTCAGCTTGAGAATTTGCCTCCTGTTCCTCCTCTAAGTTATCAGCCACATTAGAATTCTTTTTTAGATTTTTTTGCTGGGAATGTATACACCTTTTTCAAGTCTACAGCCTTGGGGCGTGTTTGTGAACGGCTTTTAGTTGGTTCACGCCTCAGTATCGGGTATGCGCTAGGTCCTGATTGATAAGTTATGAAATTAGAAATCTCCCTGCGTAACACATCCATTTCTTGGTTTAAGTTTCCAAGTTTCCTATATATTTCTTCCTTTTGTTCTTTCAATCTTATGTCTAACTTCCAAACCTCCTCTTTCTGTCCATCTATCCTAACTCTCTGTTTGTCAATTTCTCCCTCTAAGATAGTGCTTATCTTACTGATATCCTTCTTCTGCTCTTCAAATTTTACTTCAAATTTTAAATCCTGTTTAATAATTTTACTTTCCTGTTCTTCTAATTTTTCTTTGAATTTTAAATCCTGTTCTTCTAATTTCTTTTCAAATTTTAAACTCTGTTTAATAACTCTGTCCTCAAGCTTTAAGACCAGTTTACCTGTAATTTTATGATTCTCACTTATTTCTTTAATCGCTGAGTAAACCTCGCTCCCTTAAGATTGCATTCAATCTATTACTTTCTTCCCTCTCTCTATTAAACATTGTTCACAAAAGTACAGTTTAAAAATCGCAAGGACCCAGATGATTTGTGAAAAGATTGAGTAGTTCTCAGAAAGGAACTTCATTGACTGGGCTATGTATGATTCTGACCCAATAAAAGGTACAACATATCTATACCACGAGAAATCCATCATTTCACTCACGGTTCGAGCGCAGATGATCTCTGTCCGATTATGATTAGGCCAGACGATGTCCGTCGAGCCCACCCAGGGACGCCAGATGTCGGGGAACGCCGCGGGGTCCCCGACAGTGTCAGGACAGAGGTTGTCTTCTACCTCCGAGGACGCCGGGAGAACAGATGAAAACTCACGAATCCGGCGCCGTTCCCGACAGATGAAGACTCAGGAATCCGATGCAGTTTTAAAAAGGGCTTTACTATCACAGGATCCAATATACAATCCAAGAGCAGGGAAAACCTCTGGACTCTGGGTTCCCAGCTAGGCCCCAGCCAGGTGTAGGCCAAGATGGCTGCCACCACGTGTTGAGGCCCAACAGAGAATGAAGAGGGACGGAGAAGCAAAACACCAAGGGAAGCCAAAATGGCAAAGGGGATGGGGGGGGGGGAGAAGAGAGGCTTCTTTCTTCTTGCAGCTTATTTTATAGCTAGAAATCTGCCCAAACTCCCCAGCCCAGCCCATTCTGGCTGGGCTGGGCTATCTAGAGATGAAAACAGGAAAACAGCTCCATAGAATGTAGCAAGTTCAGGAGACCATCTGGTTGTTTACAAGGACCCAGAGCTAATTAAAAGCCTCCTAGCAGAGCTGGGAGAAGCTATAAGCTAAATGTAACTTCCCCTGGCAGGAAGGATCAAATACCCTCAGGTAATTTCTCCCAGCACCTCACCTAATATCTTAAGCCAAGATCTGCCTGGAATTACCTTTATAGGGTAGAGAAGGGGATTTCTGAGATGGCATGTCTCTATACCAAAGACTAATACTAATGCCAGTTAAATATTTCTCCAAGCCTTCACAAGAGTCTCGTCTACTTCACGATAGTTTTGTATTTTAGTTGCCTTTGAGTTATCAGGGGAGCCATGCTTGCTTGCTTGGGGGCAAACAGCATTTCTCTCTGGTCTAATTACTTAGAGATCTAATGTGGCCAGGCAAATATGCTGGTAAGATCTAGTTAGTCCCACTATGATTGTGGTAGCATGAGAGAATATTTATACCAGCCAGTACAGAATACATGGTCAGATAAGACTGCCACATTCAGACTATCCCCCTATCTATGAAGTGGCTGGCAGGAGGCAATCCAGGGCAGATGCAGAGGCCTAGGCTCTGCTTTTAGGTGTCCTGCAACATTTACTTATCACAGGTTCAGGATACAAATCAGCAATAGGAAAAACCCTGTGCTTAGGATTCCCGGCTAGAACCCCAGCCACGAGTAGGCCAAGATGGCGGGCACCACGTGTAAAGGCCCTGTAAAGAGGAGACAAAGACAAGACTCCCAAGCGGAGTGCAAGCCCCAAAGGAGAGCCCAAAAAAGAGAGAAAGAGCGAGAAAGGAAGTAGTCTAATTTTATACCCCTGCAACTTAGACCTCCCACTATTATGGGAAGCAGAGAGGGTCAAATGCCCTCAGGTAACTTCTCCCTCACCTAGGCCCTTTTATATGCTAATGTCTTGAGCCAAGATCTGCCTGGAAATGCCTTTATAGGGTAGAGAAGGGGGTTTCTGAGATGGCATGTCTCTGTACCAAAGACTATACTAGTGCCAGTTAAATATTTCTCCAAGCCTTCACAAGAGTTTCGTCTACTTCAGGGTAGTTTTGTCTTTTAGTTGCCTTTGACTTATCAGGGAGCCATGCTTGCTTGCTTGGAGGCAAACAGCATTTCTCTCTGGGCTAATTACTTAGAAATCCAACATGGTCAGGCAAATATGCTGGTAAGATCTAGTTAGTCCCACGATGATTGTGGTAGCATGAGAGAATATTTATACCAGCCAGTACAGAATACATGGTCAGATAAACTGCCACATTTAAACTACCCCCTATCTACAAAGTGATCTGCAGGAGGCAATCCAGGGCAGATGCAGAGGCTTTTAGGCTTTTAGGTGTCCTGTAACAGAGGGGAATATCAGAGCAATAGTACTCACCTTGCATGCAGCTGACCAGGGTTGGATCCCTGGTACCCCATTTGGTCCTCTGAGCTTGCCAGGAGAGATCCCTGAGCACAGAGCCAGGAGTGAGCCCTGTGTCCCTGCCCCCCACACACATAAAAAAGAAAAGAAAATTGAATTACATCAAACTGAAAAGTCCTGCAAAGCAAATTAAGTCTCAAATAGAATACAGGACACTGAATGCAAGAAAATATTTACACATCAGACAAGGGCTACTATCCAAGATACATATACCACTCTCAAAGATCAACAACTAAGAGAAAAGAAATAATGAGAAAAGGAGGATAGCAGGTGATAAATCAGAGATGACCAAAAGACAGGAAATAGGCATATTTTAAAAAGTTATCACTGATTGTCAGAAAAATGTCTGAGAATTGTCAGAGAAATGCAGTCACTTCATACCAGTCAGAATGGTCAATATCAAAGGGTCAGGAAATAAAAAGTGCTGATGGGGAAAAGTGCCCCAAAAAAGAATTTTATCCTGCAGCTGGAGATAGTACAACAAGTAGGCATTTGCTTTTCCTGCTGCTGACCCAGGATTGATCCCTAGATTCCCATATGGTCTCCCGAGCCCTGCCAGGAGTGATTCCTGAGTGCAAAGGCAGGAATAAATATTAAGCACTGCCAGGTGTGTCCAAATACAAAACCAAAACAAACTTTTCTTAATGCTAATGAAACTATTGTTAGGTTATACCTCTTTGGAAATGGTTTGAATATTTCTCCAAAAATTAAGGAGGCCAGAAAGATAGTATGGGACCTAGGGTACATGCCATCCTCACCGACAGCCCCAGCTGAGTTCCCAGCACCACAAATGGTTCCCCAAGCACCACCAGGAGAGTTCACTGAGTGCAGAGTCAGAATTAAGTCCTGAAAGCAGCCAGGTGTGGCACCAAAATAGAAGTCAAAAAGTAAAAGAAAAACGAAATCCAATATTTAAGACTAGAAAACCCCCTTGACCCTGAAATTCCACTCCTGTCATCTCTCCCCCAAAACACAAAAGCTTAACAGATGAGTGGTTAAAGAAAGTGTGACATATACAGACAACGGAATATGATTCAACTATGAGAAACAATTTTTTTAAATATTGTGCCAATTGCTGCAATTTGGATAGAACTAGAGAGAGATATACTAGATGAAATGAATCCCCAAAAAAGATAAATATCAATGATCACAATCATTTGCATAGTAAAAAGAAAAAACAACAAGGGGATTAAAAAATTCCCAATGGAAACAATTCTGAGGTATAGTCAATAGAACTGTGATCTGAAACTACTAGAGAAGGAAATGTAAAGTAATGTACAAATGTAATATAGAAGGGACCCTGCCACCCTGATGTTAGACATGATGAGTATATAAAATAGTAAAATTCTTTTCATTATTAAAACAAAACAAATTTTAATAATTATTTAATTATTTAACAATAATAATTTAATAATTTTGTTTTGATAATTTTAAATAATCTGAAAAATAAGCAGAACTTTAATCAATGGTGTGGGGGGGGGGGAGTTAGAGGAATCTTTCAAGTGAATAATTTATTTTAGTTGAGCTATTTTCTCATATTAGAGACTTGTACAACCATTGACTTTAATCAGAAGTGCTCTGGTAGAAATGCTAACCTCTAACAAATTCAAAAGACCATAACTGGGTTAAGTTCATGAATGAACATCAGAACCATGCTTCAGATTCAGAGCCTCGTGCAAAGCTTTCTCAGCGTCAAAGATTTGGAATCAAGAAGCAATTCTGAAAATTTCTGGTTTAAAACTTCTAAAACTCTAGCAGAACCTTTTGCAACTTATGCAAATGGAAGAAACGGTGATTTCATTTCAGTTTCAGTTCCAGATTAGCACCACTCCAGAGGGCAAAAGGAAAAACAAAGACTAAGAATTGCATTTTGTTGATGGTTGTCAGTCCTCTCAGGAAGAAAAGTTATAAAAGTTAATAGAAACAATATCAGAATGACAAATCTTTTATTTTGAGGTTGCATTTAAAAAAGACAGTATCAAAGAGAAAGTTGAAATAGCAGTTAACATAATTTTTCAGAGTTCCTGAATCTTCAATATTTTGCCTACTAACAGCAATCTAACATAAACCAAATACAACATTCATCTAAATGGTAACAATTATTAGCATTTCTTGTGAACTAATAACTGTTATAAGCATTTTACTTACAATAGCCCATTTAATCACCTCTTTAGCACAAGAAACTGGAACTCAGAGAAGTTAAGTGACTTGCCTAAAGTCACACAGGTTCTGGGTGACTTGTGTTGTCAGACAAAATAAGGATATTCAGCTTAATTTGAGTTTCAGAGAAAGAGCAATGTTTATTATAATTGTGTCCCGTGCAAAAAGTGTTTTATTCTTAAACTAATAATATTTACTGCCTTACTTAAAACTCAAATTTGTTTTGTTTTGTTTTTTTTTTTTGCTAAATCTAGCAACCATGGTATCTAGCAACGGAGAAGATCAAAGAGCAACTGAATACTTATACATCAAGGAGTTTCTGTATTCAAGAACTAACAGTTAATAGATTTGAGCTATTGATCACTTCTTGACTTTAATGACAGTAAATTTCCAAAGCACTTCTTAAGACTCCATTAAAATCACTTCAAATAATGTGTCTATTTGAATATGAATAATCTTCACAAGAATTCTATTGTCACCTTCATTTTACAGATTAGAAGCCTCCACCCAATACATGACATTTTTTTAGAGCAACTCGGGCCTTCCATAGAAAGAAGATGATAAATATTTTCATTTACTTGGTGTTCACTCTAAAAGAATATATAACCCATTCAACTCTTATATTAAGAGTTACATTTGGGGATGGGGCAATTGCTATTATCTTGCTTCCATTACTTGGCTCCTGAATGAGGAATTGGAGAAGTCATAGGAAAGGTAGAAGAAGAGAAAGAATTAAAAGAACTGGACCAGGGGGGAAGGTAGAAGGTTTAGGTTAGTACTATGTCAGCATGTATCTACCGGTTCAGTAGCCACACAAGCATAACCAGCTGTGGTCCTAGAGGCGCCTTGAACACTGCCTAGGTGTTCGGTTGTCCCCAGTACCACAGAGCTCTAGTAGCACCATATCCTCAGACATTCACATTGGACTACTGGCCTGATTGGTTACCTATCACAGGAATGGTCCACAGACCCCCAGACCACTGTTTGGGAGTCTCGTTCCTCCATATCTCTCCCCCAAAAAAGGAAAGAAAAGTTAAAAAGGAAAATTAGAGAAGCTGATGCAGAAGTGAAAGTAGATAATATAGAAGAGAGAAAAAAGAAAGAAATGGGAACTGGTCATTGGCTGTGGCCCACCACCCACATTGGACTTCCAGTTCACTAAATGGAGGTCAAGCAGTAGCAGGTGTTTATGAGATTTCAGTCCTGAATAGAAGACTTTAGAACAGGATACAAAGAATGTCCCTACCCTATCATGTCATACAGCAGACCTTGGATATTGACCTTATTGCCAGAATTCCTGAGTTCAAGTCTCAGCACTAGTATTACACTGTGTAATAATTGGCAAGTCATTTCACTTCTCTTTACCTCCATTTTCTCATGAGTTAACAGAGGTGAAACAGTATTTACTTTAGGGAATTATTAAAGGCATTAAATGAGATACTTTATAAGAGCACCTGGTATAAGAGTGAGCCCTCAGTGTGTTTTAGCCTTTATCTTACTCCTATTACACAACTCCCACCATCTGCCCTCTACTCGGATTGTTCATTACTCAATAATAGCTCTTAGAATTACTAAAGTGAACATGGACCAGAGCATCCTTCTCCTTCATCGCCGTGTTTCAGAATTTAGAAAGTGGCAACACATACTTATCAGAAAAGGTGAGAGATTGCCAGGATCAAACTGAGTCACTGCATGCAAGACAAACACCTTAATCCCTGTTAAGCCTAACCCACATTAAGAGCCTAATTATTTCCCCAGAGGCGCACTGAACATATAAACTGAGTTCATTACATTCTCTCTCCTAGATTATACTAATTGGAGCTTAGTCTGAGCTACTGACTTGAAATGGAGAGGGGTGTATGGGAGGGGGCACCAAATCTGGTAGTTGCAGAGTGTTAGCCTTTCGTCATGTACAAAACAAAATACTGGTCCCTTCTCTATCTTACCTACCCTAGGCCCTCACACACTTGTGGTAGATTCCAACCATTGACAAGTCCACCTGGTCTATTTTGCTTGGCATTGGATAGTAGTCTCTCTCTCTCTTTTTTTTTTTTTTTTTTTGGGTCACACCCAGCAATGCTCAGGGGTTACTCCTGGCTCTTCACTCAGGAATTACTCCTGGCTGTGCTTGGGGACCATATGGGATGCCAGGAATTGAACCCAGGCCGGCCGCATGCAAGGGCAAATGCCCTCCCTGCTGTGCTATAGCTCTGGGCCCTGATAGTAGTCTCTTACTATTTTGTTATATCCTACAAATGAATGCAGTCATTCTATATCTGTCTTTTCCTTCTGACTAATTTCACTCAACATGTCATTCTCCATGTCCATCCATTTATATGCAAATTTCATGACTTCACTTTTCCTAACAGCTGCATAGTATTCCATTGTGTAGATATACCCTAGTTTCTTTATCCAGTCATCTGTTCTCAGGCATTCAGGTTGTATCCAAACACACATTTCTTCTGATTTCTAAGTCTTCTATTCTTCACTCACCACAATTATTAAAGTCTGACTATCCACATTTAATCAAACTGCCCCTGCTGGTTTCTGAAATTATACTTTGAGCTTCTTTTCAGATCTTGTCCCATTACTCTCTCCTCAGTGACTACTCTTTGACATTTCTTTTTTTAAGAGGTCTGCCTATTAACTCCTTCCTTTGGTGGCTTTACCCAATATCAGCAAATCTATTTTTCTTTTTTTTTTGTTTGAGCCAAGCCCATCAGTGCTCATGGGTTACTCCTGGCTCTTCACTCAGGAATTACTCCTAAAAGGGTCCAGCATCCTAGATGATGCCAGAGATCAATCCCAGATCACTCACAAGCAAGGCAAGGACTCTACCAACTGTATTATTGCTCTAGTCCCAGCAAATTACTTTTGACTATATTCCTCAGCTCATATTTATCTGTGACTCCTTTCAAATTTAACATATACAAAGAAAGACTATCTATAACCAAATTTTCCTATGTTAACCATCATACTTTTCAATTTTTCCTTACTAAAACACCTCAGAACTTATTTTTTACTCTACACTTTATCCCTTATATTGAATCTGAACTACAGTCCTTCTAGGATCACAAATCTCAGAGCTAATTCTCAGAGTTGATCCATACTCCACATTATCATTGGCATTACTTTCATCGAAGAACACATTACTTCACCATGCTCCTAAATGAGCTCTTTATTTCTACATCTTCTTAATTCTATCCATTTTATACATCACTACAAAATATTTCCTCCAGAACCAGAGAGAAAGTATAGCAAAGAAGGCACAGCCTTGCACTTGCATGACCTGGGTTTAATCCTGGCACCCCATATGGTCCCCCAAGTTACCATAGAATGATGCCTGAACAGATTCAGGAAATACCCTGAGCACTGCCAGATGTGATAAAGAAAATAATATTCCCTTTCTCCTTCTATTGGGCATGCAATCCCCCTACTGAAAAATAAAAATGGACTTATCACTACTATCCACAAATATTTAGTCAATTCTTAGGGATTCTTGCTTGTACAGATTCCAAAATCCTCCAAGAATCTAAGATAAAATTACAGAATTATATAGGATATAATGTGTAATATATGTAAAGCTATAAATGAGGTAATATAATATATCAAATTGTATTTTAATATAATTGAGGTAATGTTTTTTACAATACTATAAACTATAGTTTCTTGAGTATATAATTCCAAAACCACAACCATCAGCAGTGTACCCACCACTCTTCCAAGGTCCCCAATTAATTCCTTTTCACAAACTCAGTTGTGGATTATTTTTTCCCAATGTGTTGCCTTTGACCCTTTGTTGCTACCCTTGCTGTGTATCTTTAAGCTCCACATATGAAAGAGATCATTCCTATATCTTCCTATATTGTTCCTATCCTTCACTTCTGACTGATTTCACTCAGTATGATATCCTCTAGTTCCGTACATGTAGCAGCAAATTGCATGATTGTGTCCTTTTCTTACAGTATTTCACTGTATTCCACACTGTATTACCCGCGGCAGAGCCTGGCAAGCTACCTGTGTCGTATTTGATATGCAAAATACCAGTAATAATTTTAGACCTCATTCCCATGACCTGATGGAATAGTTTGAGGAACTTTATATTCCTGGAGCAAGCAGATGCCCTTGGGCTCTACTAGCATGAGACAGGACATATGGAGATGTTACTGGTGCCGCGTCGAGCCAATTGATGATGAACGGGAAGACAGTGATACAGACAGTGATACAGTGATTTCACTGTATGCGTGATTCATTCTTTCGCATTTGGATTGTTTCCATATCTTGACTATTGTACTAAGTGTAACAATTAACATAGATGTGCAAATATCCTTTTGAATTAGTGTTTTCTATTTGGGAAGGGGGTTGATGCTAAGAAATATGAGAGTGTTTGGGGAAGGAGGGAGATGCCAAGAAGTATGCGTTATAATATAGTATTTTGTATTTTTTTGAGAGATACCCATATTACTTTCCATAGAGGTTGAACCAGATGACATTTCCAGCAACAGTGAATAAGGGTTTTTTTATTACAACCCCATAAATATTTTTTCTAGACTTTATAATAAATGTCATTCTCACTGGCATGAGTGATGATTTTTTTTTATATGCGTATTGGTTCAAAATTGAGGTTTGAACCAATAAGTATATAAAAAATCATCACTCATGATTAGAGAAATGCAAATCAATATAACAATGATATATCATCTCATGCCAGTGAGAATGACATTTATTATAAAGTCTAGAAAAAGGTTTGTATTGAGGTTTGTAGGGAGTACAAGATGCCGCTCTGTCTCACGTTCATTGATTTACAGAAAGCCTTTGATTCTGTGGAGACTGAAGCAGTCATCGAAGCCCTAGCCAAACAGGGTGTTCAAACCCAATACATCAAGATCCTTCATGAGCTGTATTATGGATTTACCACCAGGATCTCACCATTCTACAAAGAAGTGATCATTGACGTCAAAAGAGGGGTTCACAGGGTGATACCATTTCACCAAAACTCTTCAGCACCACCCTCGAGAACATCAAGCGACAATTAGAATGGGAAAGAATGGGAATGAAGATAGTCAGCAACTACACCACCTCTGCTTCGCTGATGACATAGTTCTAATAACACCAAACATTAGCCAAGCGGCACAAATGCTGGCTGACTTCGACCGAGAATGTGGAAAGATAGGTCTACAGTTGAATCTGAAGAAAACTATGTTCATGAAGAATGAACTAGTTCCTGAGGCCCCGTTCACTCTCAATGGAAAAAATATCTCTGAATGCAGCAGTTATGTGTACCTAGGTCGAGAAGTCAACATGATAAACGACCTAAAACCTGAGCTGCTCAGGAGGAAGAGAGCAGCATGGAATGCCTTCAAAGGCATTGAAGAAATAGCTAAAAGGACAAAGAACCTCCGGCTCCAGGCACATCTCTTTGACTCCACCATTCTCCCTACATTAACATACGCCTCAGAGACCTGGGCCCTATGAAAGCAGGATGAGAATGCTATTCGGGTCTCCCAGAGAGGAATCGAAAGAGCTATGCTTGGAATATTATGCCTCACTCAAGTGAGAGAAGGAATCTGGAGTTCTGACCTCAGTCGCTATTCCAGAATCAGGGACGCTGTCTCGTTTGCCAAGGCATCGAAAATCAGATGGGCTGGACATGTAATGCGATTTGGAGACAACCGCTGGACTAGAGCCATTACTGACTGGATCCCACGGGATGTCAAAAGATCACGTGGCCGCCCACCTACAATATGGTCAGACTTCCTTGTAAAGACTCTGAAGGAACGGTTTGAGGCTCTTCATATTCCTGAATCAACCAGATGCCATTGGGCTACATTGGCACGTGATAGCGCCCAATGGAAATGTTACTGGCGCCCGCTCGAGCAAATCTATGAATAACGGGATTCAAGTGATCAAGTGATCAAGTGATACTTATTGGTTATCAGTATGTCTTCTTTGGAGAAGCGTCTGTTTCCTCTCCCCATTGTTGGATTTTTTGCTGTTTATTTTTGTGAGTGCTTTATAGATCTTAAATCTTTGCCCCTTTTCTGATTTATCGGGTGAAAATAATTTCTCCCGGTCAGTAGGGCATTGTTTTATTAGAGCATGAGTTTCTTTTGCTGTTCAGAGGCTTTTTATTTGATGTAGTTCCAGCTTTTTGTTTTTTTGTTTTTGTTGTTTTGCCTCTTTGGTCATCATGTTGAAAACAGCTCTGCAGTCAAGTTCCTGGAGAGTTTTGCTGCTGTTTTCTTCGATGTATTTTATGCATTCTCATCTAACCTCAAAGACTTTAATCCACTTTAATTTACTTTTATAAATTGTGTGAGGTATGGTTCTAGTTTGTTGGTTTTTTTTTTTTTTTTTGGCTATACAGTTTTTCTAACACCATTTGTTGACTAAATTTTCTTTGCTCCACTTGATATTCTTAGCCCTTTTGTCATAGATTAACTATCCATAAATCTTTGGGTTTAGCTCAGGACTCTCAGTTCTGTTTCATTGGTCTATAGTTTTATCTTTATTCCAGTTAAGATATCAAATTAATGATGCAGAGAGCCAGAGCCATAAAAAATTCTATGGAGGATGTAATTTTAAGTTCAGGTCAGTTAGAAGAGGAGGCATAAGCTGAAAAGCAAAGGGGAGAAAAACATTCAATTGAGGAGCTAATATAGTATAAGCTACTATAAGATCAGAAATCCTCATGGTACTTTCAGGAAACATGAGGAAGCTAGACTAGTGAAAGTAGAGAAGATATGCCTGATGGATAAAACAGAAAAGATTGGAATTCATCTAATATGTCTGAAGAAGAGTAACAAGTAGTTCTAGTAGTCTAGAAAATGGAGGTCAATACCAGTAGAGGAAAGGTTTTAATAATTTTTATGGGGAAATCCAGAGTTCTTGTAAATCAGAGACATCTGATTTTAGAAAAAATTGAGGGAGGGCCTCACAGAAATAATCTTGGACCTGAGGATAAAGACATTCCAGCATGTGAACATCACCCTGAGAGCTTGGAAAGTCCTGAATATTCATAGATAGAATTGTGTGGTACCTGTCAAAGAGAAAAGTTATCCATAGGGAAGGGCCAGTGAAGTTGGGAAGTGTGGGTGGGAGGAAGAAAACAATGACAGGAAGTGAAGATGCCAAGGAAATGTTACTTGGCAAAATGGCTGTTCCTTATTTATTCTCATGACCTTCCTTCATGCAGGGAACAAAGACCAAAAAGTTTATGGAGAGGAATGTGTATGCTCATCATCATTATCATATTGTTCAGAATTTTAAAATAATAGCATGAACAGCAACTTTCATTTATTGAATGCTTACTGTGCATTAGACACTGTGCTAAGTGCTTTGCCCCAGGCTGAAATGCTATTAAAATATTGGAAACAATCATAGCCATTATCATCTGCATTCCTCTCCTAGGACCCTCTGTGTTCTTGTTTCCATGCAATAAGAGCCAAAAAACAGGAGGAAAAAGAAGTCTCTCGGACCTCTCTCCACTGTATGACTTATGTTCTTCTGATTTGTCTATGTCCCTTCAGATATTTTTAAACAATTCGAGACGTGTCATTCTTTATTGTACATTAGCCAACTTAATTCTGCTTATATTATTATAGCATTCAAGGAGAGGAGACTGAGAAACAAGAAACTGATCAAGGACCTAATATCTAAGTGACAGAAACTAAACACCTATGAGGACAGGTTTCATGATACAGTTTTAATGAACTGGCCACACTAAATAGCTCAATAAGATAAATATAATTTCCATACACTTGTTTTAATAAGTCAGCAAAAGCACCAAACTCGATTAGGAGTTTTTAATGCACAATCTAAACCAAAAAAAAAAAATTAAGCCCTGCCTGGTAAACTGCACTGCTAAGTTTATGCAAAGGGTAACATTTCCTTCAGTGATGACATTTAGAATGGACTGTTGCATCTTCATCTAGCAGAAAAATCCAAATTCTTTTCTTCATTCTTAAATTTAACTGATCTCATCCCAGATGCTCTGGTTGTTTGCCTCTTGCTTCCAAAACAAAAGTAAATGGTAATACCATCTGTTACGGCCTGCTATGTGAAAAGGTCACGAGTCTCTCCCTATTGTCTCTTCACTCCAAGTTGGAAGTTAACAAAACAGAAAGATGTTTATTTAGCATGAACTCTGAGTTTTGTCTGGTGGTAAGAGGAAGGTCAGGAAAAAGGGACTCAATTTATGTTGCCACAATGTATTATTAAAATTTTAATCCAAAACAACAAAGTCTAAGGAAAATAATTCTTCATATAGAAAAAAAAACAAAAATTAAGAAATTTGCATCCCATACTGAAAAATAAATTTAACATCAGCTTTTTATAGAGAAAATATGCACTGACAGATTATTATGTAGCTGACAAATATTCTTTTCATTGTTTCAATAAATCAATATGCAAAATGCTCAAAAGGACATAAAAACATTTCAAGTACTCAAAAATGTACTTGAGAAAATGTAGCATTTATTTTTGCCTTCCTGAGACAGATAATAATATGTATGCATAGAGAAATATTCAAAAGGATATTCATCAAAATGTTAACAGTATCGATGGAGGACAGAATTTCTGTCAATTTTTTTTTCTTACACTTCTCTACATGTCTGGAATTGTTTTACAAGGAACATTTATTATTTTTGTAGACAAAATAAAAATTTTACAGCAGCGTCCCCAGGTTCCCTCCCACCTCCCAGGCTGTCTCCTTGAGAGGCACATTTTTTAAGTTTGGTTGCTGTAGTTTGGATTTCCTGCTTACAGTATTATTGGCTCTGTAGTTCAAATACACTGTACTCCTGAAACTTAACTATGCATGTCACAGTGCCTTCCTAATTATTTTTTTAAAAATATTTTTTAATTCTATACAGGCTTTCATTTTTCCAACTTCCCCTAGCCTGATTTTTTAAAAAAATATTTTATTATACCACCATGAGCTATACAATTACAAAGATGTTCATGCTTGGGTTTCAGTCACACAGTGTTCCAGCACCCATACCCCCCATCAGTGCCCATTTCCCACCACCAATGTCCCCAATTCCTCCCCCTCCCCTAGCCTGCCTCTATGGTAGGTTCTCTCTCTCCCCCTTCCTTCTCTTACACATTGTGGATTGCAATATATACATTTAGAGGTTAACATGTGTATCTTTTTGCCTATCATAAATGCTCAGTTCTAAGCTGGTATTATCATTTTTGACGATTATTAGCACACTGTTCCCTTCTCTGTCTTACCTAACCTCTGACTCCCACTCATTTGTGGTAAATTCCACCTATTGACAAGACCTCCTGATCCATATTTTGCCTGACCTTGGATATTGGCATCATACTATATTATAAATAGTATGGCATCATACTATGATATATATATCTGTCATGCAAATAAACAAATACAGTCATTATATATATATAAAATGATATATATAATGATATATATATATCTGTCATGCAAATAAACAAATACAGTCATCCTATATCTGTCTTTTTTCCTTCTGGCTAATTTCACTCAACATGATCCTCTCCATGCCAATCCATTTATAGGCAAATTTCATAACTTTGTTTTGAAAAGTTCTGAATAACTGCATAGTATTCCATTGTGTAGATGCACCAAAGTTTCTTTATCCAGTCATCTGTTCTCAGGTACTCTGGTTGTTCCAGATTCCAGATTCTGGCTATTGTGAATAGTGCTGCTTTGAAAATAAAAGTGTGGATGGTGTTGCTGCTGTATGTTTTTGGCTTCCCAGGATATGTTCCCAGGAATGGTATGGCTGGGTCAAAGGGAGCTCAATTTCTAGTCTTTGGAGGAATGTCCATATTGTTTCCCCACAAAGGCTGTACCAGTTGACATTCCCATCAACAATGGAAGGAAGTCCCTTTCTCCCCGCATCCAAACATTCCCCTTTCTTGATTAATATGAAATGTAACACATGGAAAAGACTGAAGTGTGTAACAAGTTATAGTCAGATTTGCCTTGTGGCAAAAGAAACACCACATATTTTGCAACACAAGGATAGTGAAAACAGAGATCTCATGAAGTTGCCTGCCACCCTCTGGATCCCACATAAGAGCAAGCAAGTGGACCCCAATGTTTGAGTCCAGTGGTGTTGAAAAGACCATCCAGAGGCTGAGCTTCTCACAGTAACTGGGTTTCTAGAGCTCATGAAGTTTTAAATGATCTTCATTAAATGTCGCCTTGCCAGCACTTAATCAGTGCCAAATGGCTATTATTTATGTTGTTAAAACAGGCCAAGAGAATTGAAGACTAATAGATAAACTTGAAGTAGTCTGAGATACTTCCATATCAAATCTTCAAAACAACAACAAACACCACTTCCATCCTCTTCAATGTATTTTTTAGCCATTAATATATCTTAAAAGATACCTGAAAAGGGCCAGAGCAATAGCC
>JAJIBD010034122.1:0-11051 GCA_021461705.1 Cryptotis parvus
TTTAAGCCACTTCCATCAGAGTTCAGAAGGCCATGGTCATTTTGGTGTGAGTCCAAGTTGTCGTCACGTCTCAGTTTTCCCTGTCTGCTGGGCTGTGTGTCTCAGGAGATCCTTGGTTTTATCTTGTATTTCTGAGTAATGCGCTGGGGAGAGGTCACTGGACACGGACGTGGTTGACAGTTGCTGAACGTTCCTGTCCAAAGCCCATCACGATCCGCCCTGTGTCCATCTCTCCCGCGTAACACTCCTCCTGAACTTTATGCGTGGACATCTGTCGGGGCGCTCGCGCGGTCCCCGACAGTGCCGGGAAGCGAGTTCCCTTCTACCTCCCCGGCCGGAGGAATGGATGAACACTCAGGAATCCGATGCGGTTTTAAAAGGCTTTACTTATCACAGGTTCAGGCATACAAATCAGCAAAAGGGAAAAACCCGATGCTTAGGATTCCAGGCTAGAACCCCAGCCACGTGTAGGCCAAGATGGCGACCACCACGTGTAAAAACTTCCAAGGGGGAATAAACGCTCACAAGGCGAGATCCCACAGGGAAGAAGGCCAAAAGCCAAAAGCCACAGGAGCCAAAAGCTGAAGGCTGAGGAACCAAAAGGCAAAGGCGAAGGGGCCTCAAGTCAACCCCTTATATACACCAAAGTAACCCAATCGGGAGGTTGTCATGCCAACAAAGAACCCTAAACAGAGTGTAGTGCCACACCCTATTGTAGGTATAAACAAAGGTTACACCAAGGACTAATCCCGAGATTATCTCTTATGTAAAACACTGGAGAGAGAGGGGCTGATATAAAGTAATACATCTTAACTTCATGAGCTTCATGTAATCTAGATGGTACCCACAAGGTCCTTATTATCTGCACCAGGGTGATTCTGAGTATCTTGTTCTCATGTACTGAAAGGGTCATACTCGCCTGCTTAGAGCAAACTAGTATGCTCCTTCCTATAGTCTACCTTTAGTCTCCAGCGTAGCCAGGGTGGTAGTCTCCTGGGAAATTCTAACTGTCCCACGTTGAGTGCAGTGGGTATAAAGAGGAGCTGTGCCCAATCTAGAAAACATAGAAGTCTTAGTAGATGTATAAGTCAGAAGTTATTCAATCAAGGTGACTTCTGTAACTGCCACACCCTCTAGAAGTGTTTACATAGAAGAGAGATCTCATTAGAATGAACATTGGCTTAAATAAGATTAAGCTGGGAGTGAGCAAAACAACAAAACTCCCAGATTAGCTAAACATGTCCTCCAACAGACATCCTTGGGGCATCACGTTTCACAGCGCAGGTTTTAGGGGCTGGAGAGATCGCTACAGGGGTTGAGCCCTTGCTTTGCATGTTGCCAGCCCTGGTACCACATATGGTTCCCCCTAACTCCCCACAAGAGAATAGAGCTGAGTAAGCCCTCAAGCACCAACAGGTACAGCATCCCAAAGCCCCCAAGTGAGTGCATAAAACAAGTCAGAAGTATAAGATACGTTGTAGAGCCCAGCTGTTTGTTTTGTGGTTTGTGTTTTTGGTTTTGTATGTGGAGGGGCAGGGCAGGCCCATCATGCTCATCATTTACTCCTGTCTGTGTGCTGGTGGGACTCGGGGCCATACAGGGTGCTGGGGATCGAACTCCAAGAGCGCAAGGCAAGCGCCCCTACGCACTGTACTACCGTGCCAGCCCCAGCCAGCTGTTTGGTTTGAAACCTCTCTTACATCCCTTTGTAACTTGTGAAACTTTTGGACAAATCACTCTTCACGCCTTGGTTTCCCTGCTTGTAAAATGACAGCATTTTCACTACCGGAGGACCTTATGTGGAGCCAGGGATCAGCCCAGGTTGGCCTCTTTGCTCCACTCTGGTATTTCTGTCCCGCTGGCCATGCCCGGCAAGCTTCTCTGCTTTTGCACGCTCATCTTCCCAGGAAGTGCCTCCCTCCACTGACTGCCTCCCGGGATCCATTTGACAGAGTGGCCTTTGCTCTTCTGTAACGTTCTGTAAGTGGGCCTCACTGCCTGTCCGCACATCTCCTTCTGCAGCACACTCGGACCCTCGGGAGAACATGGTCATGGCTTTCCAGCTGCATGATGCTCCCGACCTGTCCGGCTGAGTTGTTGCTCTTGTGTTCTGCTGGGCTGAGCAAAGGCTGGGCGGGGCCTGAGGAACACTCAGGGGAGAGAGCAGGGAAATGTGAGTTTCTGCCAAGCTGATGAAGCATGGCCGGGACACCGGGTGGCAGTTCTGAGCCAAGCGAGGGAGCCAGATGTCCAGCAGAAAAGGCCACGGAACCCTGCGGGTGAAAGTGGTTTCCTGGCTGGCTACTGTGCGGCCCACATTCCGCCCCCAAGTTGGGCTTCTCTGAGTGCCGGGCAGAGGAATATCGCGGTCATCATCATCCACAGCAGGCCCTCAGAGTCCCTCCCTGTCTCTCCTAGGAAGGCGCTCCGGGGGTTGGTTCTGTGCTGCCGGGGCCTACGTGGAGAGTGAGGTGGTGGCGCCTGCGTGGAACTGAACACGAGCACGCCCCGTGCCCTCTTGCCTCTCCGTCTCTCCCCTGCAGACTCGTTCAGGTTTTGACCAACTTCTGGCATCTTGGAAGAAAAGATCAGGCAGGACCAGGCAGATCTAACAGGGCTTCTGAGCTCTCGGACTCACTCTGAGGTAGCCTTGAAGGAGCCTCATCTCTGAGGGTCCCCTGCGCCGGCGTGGGGCGATCAGTGGAGGGAGTCTCCAGCCAGGGCAGCAGTGACTCTCTGGGTGGTTGGGACTTGGGGAGTGGACGCTCCCGAGGGACTTGGGGAGTGCACGCTCCCGAGGGCTGGCAGTCGAACAGGACTCGGGCTTGGCTACAGCTTCTGTTTCTGATCACCCTCTAGCGGGTCCCCTTCCTGGAGACACCCAGAGAGGAACCTTAGGCCTCTCCCCTGAGAGTATGTGGTCTGGGGGCTGGGGTGCAGGATGGGAGCTGAGCCCAGGCACAGTCTTTTTTTTTTTTTTTTTGGGTCACACGCGGCGATGCTCAGGGGTTTCTCCTGGCTCTGCACTCAGGAATTACTCCTGGCGGTGCTCGGGGACCATATGGGATGCCGGGGATCGAACCCGGGCGGCATGGCCGGCCAGTGCAAGGCAAACGCTCTACCCGCTGGGCTATCACTCCGGCCCCCAGGCACAGTCTTGAACATTTTTTGTTTTTTGGGGGGCCACACCTGGCAGTGCTCAGGGCTTCCTTCTGGCTCTGCTCAGGGATCACTCTTTCACTCTTGGCATATGGGATCCATGGGGATGCCTCGGACTCTTGCTCAAAGGGGAGTGAGTTTTTTTTTTTTTTTTTTTTGCTTTTTGGGTCACACCCGGTGACACTCAGGGGTTACTCCTGGCTCTTCACTCAGGAATTACTCCTGAAGGTGCTCAGGGGACCATATAGGATGCCAGGAACCGACGGCTCCCGAGTGCAAGCCAAACGCCCCTCCTTGCTGTGCTGACGCCCGCCCCACGCGTCAATAGTTCCTAATGTTACCCAGTAGAGGCTCACACAGCAAACTGTTATCTCTGACCCAGTGAATACCTTATTTGTTTGCCATTGGGTCATTTCTGGCTCTGTCAAGCGCTTACTTCTGGCTGTGCTCAGGGGACACTCATGGGGTGCTCAGGGGGCCCTATGTGGATCAGGGTTCAGCCAGGTCATCTGTGTGCAAGGCAAGGCCTCACCTGTCTTAGCGCTCCCTGCACCTCCGTGGGTATCGGTCTCGTGAATAAGAGACTCTGAGTTACTCCCTGGCAGTGCTCGGGGACCATATGGAATGCCGGGGATCGAACCCGGGCCAGCACAGGCCGGCCGCATGCAAGGCAAACGCCCTACCCGCTGGGCTATCGCCCGCCCCAAGTGAGCCTTGTTTGGAAGCCAGCCCCTCCTGGGCGTGTCTTTCCCTGCAGCTGCTCTCCTGGTTTGGCTCCTCTGCTTTGACAGGGCGACCATTTCACACCCCCAAGAAGGCCCCAAATCTGCCTTTTCCTGCCCACACCCCTGCTTCATTTTTCAGAATAACACACAGTTGTCTTTGCGGCTACCCTGGCCTCTCTCCCAGGGTCCCTGCCACAGCTACTTCAGAGGTCGCACACACACATTCTTTGCCTCCTGATCACCCACAGAGCATTTCTTTACTTCTTCCAGAGTGTGCGTCTCAAAGCACTGACTGCGTCTGAGTCTCTGGAGAGGATCTCCGGTGTGGACGAGAGAACAGTTATGGTGGATCTGTGGGTGGGGACACCACAGCCTGTCGGACAGCCACTGGGTCATAAAAGACCCCGCAGCCCCCCTTACTGCTGTTGTGCTTAGGGTATGACTGTCCTCATGGTTCAAAATGGCTGCATGGCTCCAGCATTCACAGTTACATTCCCAGAAGTACGTAGAGGAAAAAGAGAGGAAGGCTGGGATCCCGCTCCTTCCTTTTTAAAGGGGCGGGGATCGGACCAGTACGGTGGATCAGCATTTGCCCAGTTCAGTCCCTGGCGCCGCCTGTGACCCCCCTCACCCCCAGCACTGCCAGGAGTGCCCCTGAGCAGAGTCACGAGTAAATGCTGAGCACCACCAGTATGCCCTCCACCCACACCCAGAAAAAGGAATTTTCCAGAAAGTCTTCTGCCATCTTTCCCACCGTTGAGATCACGCAAAGGAGCACGGTCGGCTCACATGTGGGGCAGGTGTGTGTGGCAGTGCTCTCAAGGCGAGGTGGATCCGGGGCAGTGCTGCCCGGGCTGGGCACACTCTTGTTCTGGGACTGCAGCCTGTCTCACCCGATCGCTCTCCTCCCCTCTGCTCCTGGTGTCCCCGTTCCTCCGCTCTGGTCCCCTTCCCCCTGCATCTCTGCCCCCTTTCTCCTGTGCTTGTCTTCTGTGTTTGGGGGAGTGGGGTGAGGAGAGGTGTTTACACCACACACAGCAGCGTGTAGGGAGCTACTCCCTAAGTGGTGCCCGGACACACTCTAGTGGTGCCGTGGGGGACAAATGGTGACCATGTGGTGCTGGGACCACACCTGGCTTCCCACGGGCTCTGCATGCGCCGCCCTCACAGCCGCTCCTACTCTCTGACCCCATCTCCTCTGGTATGGCCTCGTCCTTGTGGCCTCTGTCCTTCCATCTTCCCTAGTACCCCTAATTAGTCACAAATGGCCGTTATATAATGAGGACCGTAGGTCAGAGGTGGTGACTAGTCTTTGACCAGCATGTCAGCAATAAATGACTTAGGAGAAAAAGTTTCACTGGTTTATCCATAGATCAGTTCTGAGTTAAAGTTGGCGGCCAGCAAGCGAGAGAGCAGAAATGGCGCCCCCTACATCCATGCAGGTTTAAGGCCGGAGCGCTTGCACTGTGGGGAGGGCCTGTGCCTTCCGCGGCCATCCCATAGGGTTCTTTGAGCCCACCAGGAGTAATTCCTGAGCACAGAGCCAGGAGTCAGACCTGAGCAGTGCTATAATGGAGTGCCGACCCTTCAGCTTTCTGGGAAGAAGGGGGAGCCCCCCAGAAGACATGCTGTGCTCTGTCCTGGGAGGAAGGGGAGCCCCCACAGACACGCTTGCTCTCTCTCCCTCTTCCTGATTTCCCGCGAGCTCCCACTCACCCGGGCCAGCTGAAAGGCCTCTCCAGCTGTAAGGGAGGTGGGACACATGGTCATGTGACATGGGGGAGGGCAGGACCCCTGGAAAGTCTCACACTGGCCCCTTCCCCTGTGGTCTGTTCCTCTTTGGGCCATCCCGACCCCCGTTTCAGAGGGCAGCAGGCAGCAGGGTGAGGCGTGGGCTGAACCCCGCTCACGGTGGGGAGGGTCCTACCCTGTCTGCCCTCCCAGGCTCTGCGCTCTTCCACCACCGTCACCCTCATCATCATCGTCTGGGAGGTTTTTACCTCATTTCTGTGTGGCACCAGCCTGGAGCCTGGGGAAGTGGTGTCCGTAGGCTGCTGCCTGCGAGTCTGTTCCGGGATGGCCAGGGAGAGGCGGGGACAGCCGCCGGGGACAGCACAGCCTCACACCACAAAACCTCGGCAGGATTCAGAGCAGCCCGCGGGTGGGCTTGAGTGTCCCCCGTTCTCACGTCTCGGAGCCGTGCCTGATGTCTGGTCACACGCGCCCAGCGAACTTGCCCTAGTCCTTGCTGCGGTTCGAAGGAGCATTTAGGAATCTCCACCGTGACCTGCAAGCCTCTGTTCTCAGTTCCGGGTTGATTTTTTTTTCAGCATTTGTTTGATCTCAGTCGGTTTTACACCCAGCATCAGCCTTTACGCTTTCTGCTGCCTCTCCGCAGAGCAGAGCTGATGCCTGCGTCAAACAGCTCTCCCCGCTTTGTCCTTCCCCTTCACCCTACCCACACAACACCTCACTTCTAGGTTCTGGGGGCCACACGCATGGCCCAGGGGTTACTCCTGATCTGCACTCAGAGTCCCTCCTGGCAGTACGCGGGGACCATATGGGGTGCGGGGATCGAACCTGGGGGCTGGGGCACGGCAAGCGCCCTGCCCACTCTGCTCTCTCTCTCCTGCCTCAGTTCAGGACAAGTGCTAAAAATGTGTTGCTGTTGCTGTGACCTTGTGCTGTCCCATTGTGGTGTGGGTCGGGCTTTACCTGGCAATGCTCAGAGGACCGAAATGCGCAGTGCCAGGGATCAAAGCTGGGTCGACTGTGAGCCAGGCAAGCTCCTGCCTGCTCCCCCTCTCTCTGGCCCTCTCTGCCACTGCTGCATTATGTTCCACGCTGCCTTTCTCCTTCTCACTGACTGACCGACCTGCCCCCGCTCTACCCGGTTCGCCCATATTATAGCAGAAGTGACCTTTGGTGTTTTTTTTTTTTTTCTGCTTTTTTGGGTTACACCTAGCGCTGCTCAGGAGTTACTCCCACAGCTCTGAACTCCAGAGGAATCACCCTGGCTGGTGCTCGGGGACCGTATGGAATGCCGGGGATGAAACCGGCTGGCATCGGCCAGCCGCATGCAAGCGAAATTGTAGGGAGCTGACCACAATTTTTTGGTGTGTGTGTGTTTGTGTGTGTTTGTGTGTGTGTGTGTGTGTGTGCATGCGTGCGTGTGTATCCAGCCCTGAGGTTTGTCTTTCAGGGGAAGACTGAAGGGCTTAAGGTTGCTAGCTAGGACCTGATCCACCTCCCCCGAGCTCGGACTGTGACCTGGGTAAGTTCCTGACCCTGCGCTCCTAAGTTTCCCAGCTGTCTGCCGTGGATCCCAGCCATGTGGAAGAACGCCTGGGACCTGGAAGTATGTTTCTGCGGCTAGACCCACAGGCTGGCACCATAGACACCTTCTTCCAAGTTGGATGTTCCCCCCATGGGCACAGAGACAGAGCTGGAGCCATGTGGGCAGGGAATGGGGCAGATCTTCCTGGGCCGACCAGCAGCAGCTGTAGAAGGCCTGAGCCTCTCAGAGGAGCAGCAGGGCCTGGGCAAGCCAGGACATGGAGCCAGGATGCTGGCTGGGGCCCTGGGGTGGGGAAAAGGTTTGCAGCAGAGAAAGCCCGTGACCTTGGAGCTTGAGCTTCTAGAGTCACGGGGATATCAGTGACACCAGAAATGGTGCCTGGAGGCCGTGGGCATGGGGCTCAGCGGCAGGGACCTGTGCCTCGTGTGTGTCCGACCAGTGATGGATCCCCAATGTCAAAAGCAAAACACCCCAGCGCCACACTATGTGGCCCTGGGGAACCCCAGCACCTCGAGGAACCGAGACCCGAGTATTAACACACTCTCCAGTGCTGGCTCCAGCTCTCTAGCCCAGTTGACTGAGTCTGGCCAGGGTGACTCTCAGACCCCTTGAGCAGTGCTTGGGGACCCTCCATCTCCCACTATAACTAAAGAGCAGCGTTGGAGGGACCAGGGGGAGGTGCAGGAGAGGCAGGTGGCAGACAGTGATTGTTTCAGGAGCAGGGGGGGCTGTGCTCCCGCCGCCTGGTGCCCCGGGGCCCTGAGGCCCAGCAGAGCAGAACCGAGGGCATTTTTGGGTGTGGGATGAAGTTCCTGCTGGCGGGGAGGCGTGGATGCAGCCTTGGTTCTCTGGAATCTTCTGGGGACTGGTGGGAAAGTAACCTGGAGAGAAGAGAAGGCTGGTTCTGGAAGAGCCATGCTCACACAGCCAGGAGTTCAATCCTCTTCTTCACATACTAGGGAGTGCTGGGGCCTTTTGGTGGGACAATAAAGCAAGACGATCACCAGATCTATGTTGAGCAGATGGGACCTGCAGGCCCTACGCGGCAGGGGGCCGACCCTCTTAAAGATGGAGCAAAGACAAGGAAGGAGCAACCAAGGAGGCGTCAGGGAGAGGTTTGGGACTTGGAGCCACAGCACTTGGTTCTTTAAGTCCTTGGTCTCTGGATCTTGGGGCTAGTGAGGGATGAAGGGATTTCCCAGCAGCCTAATGCCAGCATCACACCCAGTGAAGGCCACCCCCACAATAAGCCAGGTGGGAGATCACAGAGTCTAGTTTTGTGTGTTGGTTGGATGAGCTCGAAGGTCCCTGAATTCGGGAGACCCTGGGCGAGGGCCCTTAGAGCCCAAGGACACAGGCAGGCCTTTGGGAAATGCCGCTCAGACTGTTTTTCCCCATCCTCGCAGTGCTCAGCTGGTCTGGGCCCAGGAAGCACAGCTGTGTGCTGGGGAGCCTGCCTCCGTCCTCTCGCTGTCTCCCTGGGTCACCTCTCCCGCTGGACTTTGCCTGTGCCGAGAGAGCAGCCAAGCCCTTAGTTCTCAGGTTCTCTTGGTCTTAGTTCTCTGAGGCGTTGACCGCCGGGCAGGAGAAGGGGATTGCATTACACATTGGCCACGCGCCTCCTGCCACTGTGGTGGAGTTGTGCCTTGGGGCCCAAGCGGGGTATCGGGCCTGGTGTCCACAGCCTCCCTCGCTTATCTGCCCAATACCCAGGCAGTGGGTGCTGCTGGATCCAGCTCCAATCTTGGATTTTATTTTTTGCGTACAGATGTTTGTCACTGGGTTGGAGCCAGTCTAACGGGAAGTGCGTTTGTCTTGCTGACCGGGTTTATCCCCAAGAACCCATATGATCTCCTGAGCACCAGCAGGGGTAATTTCTGAGCCGTAGAGCCAGGAGTAACCCCTAAGCATCACCCGTGCAACACAAAAAGCTCCCTCCCAAAAAGTGCTGTATCACACACGGTGAAGTTAGGGCAGTCAGCCCATTTTGTGTTGTTCCCTGTCTCTCCAATGTATGTGTGTGCACATGTCCATGGCTGCTCACATTTTATACCGAAGAACCACGCTCGCCCTCTCCCCTCCACGTCTGGGCGCCCCGCTGAGCTCCTTCCCCCTAGGGACCCACTTGGCAATCTTCCCACATCCTCACCACTGCATCTGACGCAGTCTTTTTTTCTAAAAAACTCTTGTTGCCCATAAGCAGTGCTTACTTAGTTTAACCAATATAATTTTCCAGCGGAACATTCATAAAACTAGACATTAAAATGCCTTCACTGAGTCAGGCAGCGGTGGGGAAGATATGCCTTTCAGCTCTTTCTTCCTCAGGCAATCAGCCCCACACCCACAGCTGGGCAGATCCCCAAATATTAAGAGGTCAGCACTGGCCCACGGCCTTCTTCCTCTCTCCTCCAGTGCTCCCTATTCAAGTGTGTGGTTTAACTCACACATAGACTGCAATGCTGTGTGTCAGAGCAAAGCTGGGTCGTTCAAAGGTCCCCATGTCTGGGAGGGGCTCTGGGGACCCCTGGTTTACGCTGCTAAACAGCCTCACCACTGCAGAGAGAATGGTGTGGGAAGGAGAGGTCACGCTGGGACCTAGTCCTGGGTCTTGGGTTTCGGGCTTGGGTTATATTTTCCTGGGTTTGTTTTTTTCTCTGGGACCCCCAATCCAGCAGTGCTCAAGACTTACTCCTGGTTCTACACCAGTGATCACCCTGGTGGGACTTGAGCACATGTGGGGTGCTGGGCATCAGATTTGTCAATCCACATGCAAGCCAAATGCCCTTCCTGTTCTACCATTGTGCTGGCCTTCCCAAGCCCTCCCCCCAACACTCCAGTGGTCCACATTGACCTGAAGGAAGCAGAACGTTGGTGGATAGAAAGACTTATTGTAGAGCTTAGCTGATAAAGAGGTGCCCCATTTGGCATCATTCCTAAAGTGGAAGCTATGGGATTACACATCCCCCGATAGATAACTGAATCACACGCTGGCTGGGAAGACAGGCTGTGGACCAGAGAAGCCCTGTGTAAGGACGGATGTAGGGGTGGGGGCCAGAGCAATAGTCCAGCTGGTAGGGGCGTTTGCCTTGCACGTCGAATTCCAGGTTCACAATCTCTGACATCCATATGGTCCTCTCGAGCCTCCGCCAGGAGTAATTCCTGAGCAAGAGCTAGGAGTAACCCCCTGAGCATTGCCAGGTGCGTGACCCAAAAAAGACAAAATACAGGGCTTGAGGGGGAAGGGAGGTGCCTCATGCATGAGCAGCAGAGGTAGAGTGTGCGGGTGGTGCTGCAGAGGGGTGACCGGGGATTTCAGCCGCACCCGTGGTCCTGCCCTCCCGGGTCCTCCCTTCTCAGACTCCCATCGCTCTTCATGGTCACTAACAAGGCCACCTCTAGCCAGGTTTCCTTCTGTCCTTCAGAGGATGCATCGTCCAGCCATGGCTGACTGCTGGCCGCCTGTGAACGGCACACCTACGCAGCTAAACAGTGGACTAGCACCCACACCAGGATTCCGCATGGTCCTAATCCTTCCCCAAACCCTGCCTGTAGGGTGGCTCCTCTGTGCTGCCCCCCACAGGGCTACTCTGCCTGCCCCTGACACGCCCCTTGCTGGTGCGTCAAAGTACCTACCCTGGATCCACTGGTGAGTGAGCAGTTAAAGCAAAGGCAAAGGCTCAAGCGGAAGGCACTGGGCTTGACTTGCACAACTCACTGAGGTGTCAAAACCAGTTCTAAATTCTACAAAGCCTTCTAAGCTACAGAGCCAAGAATACCTCGATTGGTGTGGCCAAAGTCCCTTCCAGCCTCCCTTAAAGCAATTTGGAAACAGAGATGGTAGTACCGCGGTAAGGCACTGGCTTTTTTTT